>CAEFZY010006214.1:0-16190 GCA_903066815.1 Brachyrhaphis roseni
GAGAGAGAGAGGGAGAGAGAGAGAGAGAGAGAGAGAGAGAGAGAGAGAGAGAGAGAGAGAGAGAGAGAGAGAGAGAGTGACTGGGAGAGAGAGAGAGAGTCACTGGGAGAGAGAGAAAGAGTTACTGAGAGAGAGAGAGAGAGAGAGAGAGTTACTGAGAGAGAGAGAGAGAGAGAGAGTTACTGAGAGAGAGAGAGAGAGAGAGAGAGTTACTGAGAGAGAGAGAGAGTCACCGCTTCAGAGAAACAGAGAAACAGTCAGGAGCTGCTCCGGATTCAGACACACGTCATCCCACTGGAGCGCAGCAGCTCCGGGGTTCAAAAGGTAACAGGGAGGAAGTGGAGCGTGACCTTTGTTCAAACCAGAGAGAGAGACTGAGAGAGAGAGAAAGATCCACTGTGACGCTTATCAAACAAAAACCTGACACTGATCACCTCAACTGGCTGAAAAAAAGATTTAAAAGCAGCGGAGCTTCTTATTCCCACATGTCTGAGCAGGAAGTGATCGGCGCCATCTTGGTAGGCAAACGCAGCGTAAATCATGGATGAATCACGGCTTCCAGACCAGGAAAAAGAAAATATATGGACACTCTTCTCCAATGTGCAAAAGAAATATATATGAACAAAATGGCTGCTGTTGGGATGGAAAACATGTCAGACGATGTGAACAAGCTGCCTGTGATCTCCTGCTACAGTAACGTTAGCTAGTGAACACCATCCAGGAGCTTCACCTGAAATCCAAACAATCAATTTATTCTCAGCTGTTTGTTATTGCACCGCACAAAATTTTGCACATTTGCACAACAGTGGAGGGCAAAAAGCCCATTTTACACGCCGTCTGTAGCCGCGGTGGAACGATCCGCTAAACGAAACCTGGAGATGAAGGTGTTATTCATTTAGTGCAGGAAAAAATTAAGGCTGTGGAAGATTAGCTAGCTGCTATTAGCTAAGTAGCTAGCTTAGCTATCATCACCACCGATGATCTGTCAGTTGGTGTTTAGAAAACCAGATTTTATTTCTTTTAAATGAACCAAAACACCGAATTCCACATCATATTCACATGTTACGGTTATCAAAGTCAAGCTAGCATAGCTGACATAAGACTAAACGTTTGCTAAGTTTAATAAGTTTAATAAATTCAGTAAAAGCTGATTTAGTTTAGCAAATTCAGCTTTTCAGTAAAACTCTGGATCAACGTGGATCCACTTCTGAAGGTTTGGTTGTAAAAAAAGACAAATACTTTGAATTGTACTGAACATTTTCATGACATTAAATCACCATGAACTGCAGCTCAAGAAGGAAAATTTGCTAGAAAAAAAATATTTTGAGATAAATGTTTCTAGAAAAATTTATCTAAATTTCCACATTTCAAATTTCTTTTGAAATTCTGAAAATTATTAAGTTCAACATTTTTGACTTCAAACTGGAATATAATTTTTCTAAAAAAAAATAAATAAATTCTGAGATTTTTAACTTTTTTTTTTTTTTTTACTTTTCAAACTGAAAATTTGTTATTTTTTCTATAAACTTTCTTTGATTAATATGAAAGTTTGGGAGTTTTTTTAAAACTCCTCGGTCTGCTGGTTGCTGCAGCAGCAGCTGCAGCAGCTGATGTCCAGATGGAGCTGCAGCAAACTGAGTAAAGTTTAGGTTGAACATGAAGAAACAATCTGGGCTGTTTATGTTCCAGGTTTTATGAGCTCAGTGGAATCTGAGATCTGTTTTCCTCTGGGATTAGTTCCGAACTTCAAAGCAGAACCATCCTCTGTGTTTGGAGTGAAAATGTTTCTTTGTGCAAAATGGACCCAGGCGGCGCTGGCCCGGTTCGGCCCGGCTCGGCCCGGTTCGGCCCGGTTCGGCCGGCCAGAGGGCACGGAGCTGAAATCAGCCCATCGGAATGCGGAACCGGTGAGAAATGCAGCTGGTAAAGGAAGCGGAGCCGCGGCTCCGCTGGCGGGTCCAGCCCGGTCCGGGTTCCCACAAACTAACAAAGCCGCGATTGTTCCAGTCCAGTCCGGGGAACAGACACCGCCGAACCCGGACCCGGACCCGGACCGGGACCGGGCAGGACGCGTACAGAAACATGGAGAAAAAGTTATAAACTAGAGAAAAATTGAAATGTATTTACTCACTTTTGTCCGCGTGGATCCCGGTGGAAGCCGCTAGAATAAATCCGCAGATAAGTGCGCAAACTGCGGCTGGAGCCATGGCGTGTGCGGGAGGAGAGCTGCTCGCTGTCGGCCGCGCGATTCCCAAAAGTTCATCTGATTAGGAATCCGTGCTGGTTTTCAGCATGGAAAAGCGAGCATCAGAGTGAGTCATGCGGAGGAGTCTGCGCCGTGTTTTAATAGTGCGCACACACCCACGCTGCGCAGTTCAGCTCCTATGAGTCATTTCCTATGTAGCCGCGGCGCAGCGCGGACTCTCTGCGCCCACAGGAAACTCCGCCGCGGTTTCATCTCTCACACTTTTTTCACTTTCATTTTTCAAACGAAACTTTCAGACAGGTCAGTTCAGGTATCGCGGTTTCGCTCCGCACCGTTAGATTGGTAACATTTCACAGGCCACGCCCTGCGTGTTTTCCCACTCTGAACACCGTGTAGTCCAGGATTTACAGCCGCTCATTGTTATTACCACGCCTGCAGACGTCATGCTGCGCTTTGTGCCAACAAACACAAGAGTCTGGCAGGGGCCCGGGGTCCCTGACGCACAGCGAGCCGAGCGGGGAAACAGAGGAGCACAAACACATGACATTAATTAACGGGTTAAATCATCCCGCTCTGCACGGAGCGATTCAGAAAGTTTACCAGAAGGTAAAACTCATCGGGAAGACGCTGGAGATGTTTCTGCGTGGACACGGAGAGCGTCGCTGACGCAGGGTGGTGTTATTAATGTCTGGGCTGGGTGTAGCCGCTGCTGCTGCACAAATATGCAAAACCAAAGCCAGGACTGAGAATCTGCCTCACTACTGTCCGATGAAGCGAACAGGAGAAGAACTGCAGAGTTTTCTGGTCAAACAGCAGAAAAAACAAAACAAACCTAGTAAAACTATTGTCCTCTTACAACCTTTAATTTGTTTTACTGGATTTTGTTTGATAGAGCAAAACTGAAGCAGAACTTCAAGCGTTTTTTTATTATTATTTTTCTATTTAGACCAAAACATCTGAAAAGTGTGGCATGCTCATGTATTCTGTCTACGTTCTGAATTTTAAAATACTTTTTTAAATCTTTCCATCTTGTTCCGTTATTCCATCATCAAACACAAACCTGGAGTTTTGCTTTGATTCTTTCGGTTTGAGAAATCCTTTAATCTCCATGGCAACCACTCAGCTGTTAAAACGCTCGGGTGGGCCAAGCCCCGCCTTCGAGACGCAGCTCCTCCTCAGAGCTGCAGCTTCCAAACTGGAGCTTGATAGTTCTGCTAATTGACCCAAAAACCTCACTCTGATATTTAGTAAGTTACAAAAACATCGAAAAGTTAATCATGTAAAGGGGCGGTATCATGCAAAATTAACTTTTTTGATCTTTCCAACAATTTATTATATTTTTCACTGGAGTGTTGCCTTCATTTTGTCATGCATGTTAGAGAAATCATTCAATCTCCATGGCAACCATTCAGCTGTGCAAAACGCCTGGGTGGACCTAGCTCCGGCTTCGAAGCGCAGCTCCTCCAGACTAGCCAGCAGCAATTAGCAAACAGCTGGTGGAACTGCTGAGCTCATTATAGGAGCTGCTGCTCAGAGCAGGAAAAAGTTTTAATTGAAAAAATTAGCAAGGAAGAGGGAAGCAGGTCAGCTATGCTAGCTTGACTGTGACAAACTTAACATGTAGATGTGATGTGGAATTTGATGTGTTTCAGTTCAGTTAGTTTTGCTGAGGCGCACTGCACTAAATGAATAACAGGTTTCATTTTAAAGGGATTGTTCCACCGCAGCAGCACAGCTTTGGATGGTGAGGAGAAGAATCGTCTGTTTGCTCTCCAGTGTTGTGCACATGCGTAAAATTGCCTATGATATATAAACAACATAGGGAGAGCGCAATTCTCAAATTTGACGTCATCATTCATAGATTCTCCTTCTGTTCTCTGATTGGCTGGTATTAATTTTACCGGAGGGAATCCAAGTGAAAGGGAGAAATCCCAGACTGAGCTGTGAAGGGAGATTTGAATTGAGTGTTAAAGTTCATTTTAAAGAGCTTTAAAACGAACAACACAGAGTAACTTCTTTTTTCTTCTGGTCCGTCAAGTTAAACTTCATTAGTCGGATTAAATTAACGGACTGAAAACGCTGGAGGGGTGTGAATACTTTCCAGTAGGAACAACCCCCGCTGTTATTTTCTCACTCCGTTCTTTCTCCGGTTCTTGAGGAAATCTCTGCTAACTATTCCCAAATGCCTGATAAACTTTTTTCTTCTTCTTTCCCCACATTCGCTCATCTCCTCCGCAGCCTGGAACCTCTTACGAGCATTGCATGGTGTGAACTGCCTTTCCCACAAGAACTAACGTCAAACAGACGCTCCACCAAACCCCCAGTAAATACTTCACATCATCAGAAAGTGGAGGGAAGGTTTCATTGGCGCAATTAAGCTGCAGGCAGATGTTTTTGTACTCCGTTGTCACGGCTAACCTTTAGGAAAGCTCTCTAGGAGGACCTGGAGCCACGAAGGACGACTTTCCACTCAAGTGATTTCATCAGTAATGAGGCACTATAAGCTGCAGATGTTGTGTCAAACTCTCCGGCAGGCGCCATGGCAACGGGGTGAACACACAGCGGAGCTTGCCCAAGGTGATCCAAGCACTCCTGTATGCGCTGAGCGCGCGCCAAGCGAGCTGATGTCTCTCAGGCGTCGTCAAAGACGCAACACAAACCCGGCAGTTTGGACTTTCTGCTGGAAACACGTTCAGGTTTCAGCTCTGCTGGCTCCCAGGAACAAAGTTTAGCTTTCAGCTGCACCAGATTCGACTCCATTGATCACAAGATTAATGGAGGGACGAAAATAAATGAGCTGAAGTAAAAAGTGTTGAGCTCGGAGGAGGTGCATTTTTTTCAGCAGTATTAATCGGTTTATTTGACTAAAACTGCAATAGAAACTTTTTGCATCACAAGTCACATGATCAACAACCGGATGTTTCTACAGGCGGAAAAGACGACAAATAGGAAATGGTAGGGGATTTTTTTAAATGGCCAAATTAAAAATACAGAAATAAAATCTTGTTTATCTATAAAAACGTTTTGTGCTGCGATGAAGTTTATCAGCTGCAGAAACTGATTCATTTCACAAAACTGTAATGGAAACAAGAGGACAGGAACTGGGAGGAGGATGATGATGGCGCAGTTTGTTTTTTTAATGCGCAAAATAAGTTGAAAGTACAAAAATAAATTAGCTTAATGAAAATATGCAAATTTAGAAAAAAAATATTTTTCAATAAAACGTTGTTTGGACAAATCAAAGTTTGGTTTATTTTGCAAAAAAATGCTTTGGAAACTTTTTTTTCTGTGCCAAACGAGTCGCATGATCAACACCAGACGCAACAGGAAGTTTGTTTTTTACTGCGCAAACTGAAAGTACGAAATTAAATTTGCTTAATTGTAACAAGCCAATTTTGAAAAAAACATTTTTCTATATAAAAATTTTGCACTAGATGAGGTGATGTTTCAGTTTATTTTGCTAAAAATGCCATGGAAACATTTTCACATCACACCGTCACATGATCAACAACCGGATGTTACTACTGGGGGAAATGACACAGAAGACGACAGGAAGTGATGCGATGATGATACTGCGGCATGTTTTTTAATGCGCATATTGAAGTATGAAAATAAATTTGTCAAATGAGAACATGCCAATGTTTTTTAAAACACTAGTTTTTCTATTAAAAAGTATTTTTTATAGAAAAACTAGCTTGCGCTACAGGATGAGGTGGTTTTCCAGCCGAAGAAACAGATGTATTTGGAAACATGTTTTTTCTGGAACGACTAGTTCTAGTAAAATAAAAGCTCGACATGTGAGAACGTCGCTTCCCTCACAGGTGTGTATTTATTAAACCAGCTCACAACACACTCCGGCAGATAAATCACCATGTTTGGTCACCAAATGGAAAAAAAAGTCTTTTCCAAAGATTAAAAATGTCTGAGTAAATCTGCAGTCCTCCTGCTCCCCCCGCTGGTCTCTTCTCTCCTTTGGTTCAGTCTCTCCTCTCTCTCTCTGTGTCTCTCGCTCAGCCGCTCAGGTGATGTAGATGCGGTGGAAGTCGTTGGCTCCGAAGGCGCAGTTGCACTTGGGGCATTTCCTCTGCCGGGTGTCGTAGCGCATCTTCAGACACTCGTAGCAGAAGACGTGGAAACACTTGGTGAGGACGGTCTCCTTGTCCCGCGTGTTGCAGCAGGGGCAGCGCAGCTTGGCCTGAGCGGGGAGTTCAAACCGTCACAACAGTAACCCAGTACGGAGAAACATTGGGGCCAGAAAAAATATTTCAATCTGAAAACTCATTTTGAATTTGCTTTTTAGTTTTAAATATTTTTTCAGCTTCAGAACATTTTTGATTTTGATACTTAAAATCAAAAATTTGATTTTAAGCATCAAATTTTTTTTTTCCAATTTCATTTTTTTAACTTCATGCCCACAATTTAGCTCCATAAAACTGAAATGAAACTTTTTTCAGTTTTAAGACTTCAAAAAAAAAAAAAAAATTTTTTCCCTGTTTTTAAATTGTTTTAGGTTTAAAAAATTGTAATATTTTTTTTTTTCAGTTTCAAAACTTTTTTCTAATTTCAAAATAATTATTCACTTTTGAGTCTTTTTTTCCCAATTAAAAACATTAAACTCCATATAACTAAAACTAAACTTTTTATTTTAGTCTCATTTTTAAAAAAAAGTTTTTTACTGTCAATTTCTTACAGTTTAAAAAAATGTACAAACTTTATGACCCCAATTTAACTCCAAGAAGCTGAAATGAAATGTCTCTTTTTAATTTTAAAAATAGTTTTTCAGTTTCAAATTTGTTTTAGAGAAAAACTTCTGGCCCAAATGTATCTCTGAAATGAAACAACTACAAAAATCACAAAGTTTGTGAAATTGAGAAGAAAAATACCAAAGCTTATCAATTTTACAGATACAAATCTGGAAAGTGTGGCGTGTGCTTAGCCACCTTTTACCATCTATATGCATGCCACACATTTCAGATTTTAATTTGTGTCAAACTGAAAACCGTATTTCGTTTTTCTTCCACTCCACAGTTTCTGCTGCCATAAAGTGGATCAACGGGTCGATCGTTTCTCCTCACCTTGTACTGGTTGATCTCCTCCTGCAGGATCTCGTCTGCGTCAGAGTAAACCTCCACCTTCTTCTGCTTCTCCAGTTTCCTCCTCAGCCGGGACAGATCCTCCTGCAGAACCAGGGCAAAGTCCAGATTGTAAATAAAAATAAAAATGATTCCGTCATGAAAACCCGTTCAGATTTTACTTGGTTTTACTAAAACTGAGGTTTTCATCTTTGAACCTAAAGGATCTAAAGTCAGAACAGCTTCAGTTATTCCAGCTGGAAACTAGAGAAGCTGAACCTTCAGAGCCACATAAAGACAGTTACAAAGACGGGATTCCAGGATTAAAGCAATAGAGCTCTAGAGAAACTCATCCAGGCGTTTATCTTCAGTCACATTGATTAATGCAACAAACATCCAGAAAACTGCAGAACAGCTGAAACCCCGAGTTCCTTTAAATCAAGATGAAACCCCGTCTGTTTAGAGCTGCTTTTGATTCTTAATCACTGGAAAACGTATCAATATATTTGATGTATCTTTGATTTTGATGGCATTTAAAAATGTAATGTTTGTGTCAGTTTCCTAAACGGTTCCTGTAACCTGAGTAAAACTCAGGTAGAGTTTCAGACATTTAAACAAAATCAAAGTAATAGTTATCGATATGGACCAATTTGAAACGTTTTGTCGGCCATGTTGCCCAGGGCAGCTTCATTCTGTGGCGTGAGGCTGAAGCGTCTGGTACCTGCGCCCGTTTCAGGTTGCTGCTCTCCCTCTCGCGGGCGGTGCGGTTCTCCGCCACAGAGACCTGGATCTCCTTCAGCTTGGCATGCGTGTGCTCCAGCTGCACCTTCAGGTCCTCCGCCAGCTGCGCTGCCTCCACCGCCTGCAGCGCCAAGGAAGCAATAAAACAAAAGCTAATGGTCAAATTCCTGACTGCTAATGTGGCACACAGCGCTCCGCTGAAGGGATCCGTCCTGTTTACTGCAGGTTTTATAATTTCCACATTAAAAGGTGATTTCATGTTGTGTTCTCGCCTTCCTCTTGTTGAGCTCCAGAGCCTGAGTCCGGACCGCCAGCTCCTTCTCCAGGGCAGCCAGAGTCGTCTGCAGGACTCCCTCCTTCTCCTCCAGCTTCTGCACCACCAGCAGCTGGGCATCCACCTGCAGCAAGCAGCTCCAGATATTAGACACGTCCGGCGGCATCTACCGCCAGTAAAACACAGTTATATGGAGACACAGGAGTGCCAAATCACTCCTTTGTAATTTCAGTAAATGAAAAATATATGAAATTATTATTTAAATGTGTCATTAAAGAAATTTGTTAAATATAGAATTAATTATATGTAAAAATATAAAACTTTTGAAGGTTTTTGATATGGGAAACAGGGGCGGCAACTTCCCAGGGCGGCATTAAATGGGGCGATATAATAAAAACAAATTTATTTAATCTGTACATACAGGAATAATTTTTAAACATAGCATTAATTATATCTACTAATATGTAATTAGTGACAGTTTTTGATTTGGGAAACAAGGGCAGTTTCCCAGGGCGGCATGAAGTGGGGAAAATATGAAGAAAATAATTAAAATGTGAAATAAATACATACTAAATATAGAATTAATTATATGTACAAATGCAAATTGTGATGGGTTTGATATGGAAAATATAAATGGGGCAATATAAAAATTCAAATTCCAATATACTTTATTGATCCCAAAGGGAAATTAAATGTGATTGTATCTCATACTAATTCAAGATTGTTCAGAGTTGTTGTAGATGGTGACAAATAAGAAAACAATAATTTAACAGCAAAAAATGTTTTTTAATTGAAAATGTTGCTTATTTTGTCAATATATGGCTTTTAATTAAAACAGTGATTAATTGAAATCCAGCTCCACCACTAAACAAAAACTGGATTTTAATTTATTTAAAATCCACTGAATTTATGTCCTTGCTGTCAGATTGTTCCCACCGCCTCACCTGCGTTTTGAAGGTGAGAACCTGGTCGGCCAGCTCCTCCTTCTCCTCCTTCAGCAGCTTGTAGATCTGGTTGGATTTGATGCGTTCGCTCATCAGCTTGAAGTTGGCGTCGTCTTTCTCGCGCAGCTGCTGCAGCAGCCTGCTGTTCTGCTCCTGCATGTCTTCGAAGGCCTGGCCCGTTACGTCCATCTCGCTCAGCAGCGCCTCCTCCTCCTCAAGAGAAACACAGCAGATGGTGTTAACTGGGAGCAGTGGGAAGGCTGTGAACGCTCATCTGGAAACCAGTTTATAGACAATCAGGTTTTTATTCAGATTCTCTAATTTTATTGAAGCCAGTTCATTCACCAGTTTAGTTCCTCTGAGGCAGGAGGATTTTATTATTGTAAACCTGAAATCAAGCCTCCGGCCACCAGGTGGCAGCAGTGCTCAAAATAATCAACAGGCTGCCTGTTCAACCCAGTAGTAGAAGTAGCCTACAGTCATAACACACTTTATTCTCACATTGTTACGACTTTATTCTAATAATAACTATTCTCGTAACTTAACGACTTTCTCATATTATTAAGACTTTCTTCTTGTACTGTAACAACTTTCTCGTAACTTAACGACTTTCTCGTAGCATCATGACTTTATTCTCATTTTATGACAGGGACGTAAAAACATTTACAATCTCTGGGGGACATGACAGAAAATGGCTGCTCCAGTGAGACACAATTCATTTATAATTAATTTCCTTCATTGTTTCCAGGGATGAGGTAAACTGGTGTTATGGGATGATTTGGATCCTCCCTGAACGGAGAAAACAAATGCTACATACTAAAAAGATACAACAGAAAAGTAATTCTGCATTAAACAAATGTTTTTGTATAATAAAGTTTCTTAAACATGTGCATCTTATTACTTTTAAAGCTAAAAGCAGTAAAAGCTTCATGTTGGGAGAACACATGCTTTCCTCATCCTGCAGCTCAGCTTCCCATAAAGCCAACACATGGGCATGTTTTAGATTTAATGCCTCCAGTGTTCTGTGAATTCGGACTCGGCCGGGCCTGGCGCTAACGTGTGTTCTGGGTGATGCTGTCATGTTAAACACATGTGTGAACTTCCTCTGCAAACAGATGAAACATGAGCTTCAACAAGCCAGCAGCCTTTAGATTTACGCTTCTAAAAGCCTCTGCAGAAGTTTAATTTTAACAGAGTATTTAAAATGTTAATCTTGCTGCAATGAATCCTTTAAATGAAAATGTTTTTGTTTGGGGTGATGCTACCATGGCTTCCAATAAAGGGCAGGAAAATAAAGAGATTGTTTTTGACAGAAAACAGACTGAGTGAACCACAGTGTCGGTTCTGTTGGACCTCAGAAGAACAGGAACTTCCCACCAGAACAGACTGAAGTCACATCTGGGATCATCAAGGTCTAATACTCCTAATTAGTATCCAGATGTTCCCAATACCTTAGGTAATAATTAGCATTAGCTATCAAAATTATTGACCCTTTGTACATAACGTCACGCTGTCCAGAGCTCCGCCCACTCCGCCATGACGGACGTCAAACCAACCAATGCGCTTCTTTAAAGCCTGTCTGAAAACAGTCTAACGCTGCATTTATTCAGTTGATTTTGCTTTAAAATGTTCACCGGATGCTGTGCAGTCAGCTGCACAAACAGACCAGGATCCAAACCAAACCTGCCATTTTACTGTACAATTTTTAAAGAGGAAAGATGGCGGCCATGACAGTCAGTCATAATGACTGTCAGCCCTCAGTGTAACCCTGGAGTTACAGCAAAGAAGATTAAAGTTCATATACTTTATAAGTGTGATTAGAAAGATGATATCCAATATCGCATTATGGAGAAGGTACGTCTCTAATCTTTGGTAACCATGGAGACAATGCCGCACCGTCATGTAGCCTAGCACGTATGAAAAAACTGGTTGGCATCTCATCTTTTGTATGTATTTTGCTCCGGGAAACGGCGTATAAGACATAGTGATGTAAACCATGGACTAGTTAACATTCGTTATTGTGACAGGATCAGTCAAACCAAACTGAAGTTATTACCTTAGGACCGAAAAGAGGAACGCTCTAGAGTCAGCACACAGCTTCAGTTATTACAGCTGGAAACCAGCGGACCTGAACCTTCAGAGTCACATGAAGACAGTTACAAAGTCGGCCTTCTATCACCTGAGGAACATTTTCAGAAAGATCCAGAAAAACTCATCAAGTTTTCTGAAAACTTCAAAAACGCTGAGTTAGCTTAAAGTAAGGCTAAAATCCCAGCTGTTTGGAGTTGCCTTTGATTAGTAATCACTGGAACATTGATCAATGTATTTGATGAGTATTTGCTTGGTCATTTAGATGCCATTTGACAAGAAGTTATATGTATCGCTTGTTTTGTAATTGGTTTCTGTTATATTTTTATGGCGTAAAACACTTTGAACTGCCTCGTTGCTGACATGTGCAATACAAATAAACTTTATTTCATGTTGTTAAGAGTTTAAAGCTATAATTTTGTTTTTTTACCCAAAACAAACACAAACAAAATCCCATTGCTACAAACCGCCATTACATTTACTGCTTAAATTAGCAAAACGATGTTTGTAGGAAGATTTGATTCGTTTTCTACCCAGAGATCCTCAGAAATGAACTTCATTCTGAGTGTTTCAGGGCAGATTAGGATTAAAAAGCTAATCTAACATCTGGATGGACGTCAGTGTTGGATCTGGAAAACTAACTGGACTTTCTTCCTCCACTTTTAAACACTCATACTGGAATATTTATCATAACTTAGCAGCTTGAATTAAGGATTCAGCACATTAAGGCATTATTAATGGAACACAGAGCTTTTCAGTGATTCAAGTTTTAGGAACACGTTCGACACAAAAAACGTCCATAAAACAGGTCAGCTGAACCCACGAGGGGCTTTTCTTTTAGCTTCCTGCATGTTTGATTGTTTATGAAGTTCGTACGACACCTAACAGTGTGTCATCGGGCCGGGCCGGGCCGGTTCTCCATTTCTTTAATTACGTTCTGGATCACCTCCCAAGCATAAAGACCTGCAGACAAATCACTTCTCAGCATCTGCTGCAGCTTTATCTGAGAGTTAAAAGCACACACACACACACACACACACGCATGGCAGCAGAAAGTGTGAGTCAAATTAACTAATAAGCCTCTCGGATTAGTAACATTAAGGTCAACAGCTGGGTAATAACAGCGTGTTGGGCGGATCTGCTACGGTCAACACGATGAGGTTACGTCATAAACGTTTAACCTGGGACTCATTACTGCTTCATGCATTCCTGCGCCTGATAATCTAGGATTATAAAACTTAAGAGAATGAGGTCACCTGAGGTTTTATAAGGTTGGCTCACGTTTTTATTGCTAATGAAAAAGAAAACACTCTTTTGTCACTCTCATGCGTCTTTAGATTCACATTCAAAGGGAAAATTTAAGTTGTTCAAACTCCTGCTATTAATTTTATTGAAAGAGTTTTAGATACTGATCCATAGGCAGAAGGTTCTCCTGTAGCAGTCAGTGTTACGGCGACTCTTGAGAAGCTTCTGAGAAAAGACATAGTCAGGGTTGATGATGGGAGATCCATTATCTCCCATGGTTCCAGAACCAGAACCAGTTGTCTTTATTAGCTTGTTTCAGTCTTTTTAAGTTGCTCTGGACCCCCTGATTCTCTCCTGTAGCCGACTGAAACAAAGGATTCAAACTCTCAGAAACATCACTGCAACTTTCCTAAAGTGATTCTGAGAGGCAGTTCAAAGCTTCACCTTGAGGTCCAAATCAGGGGTATCTGAGACACAGAAAAGAAACCCACCCTGCAGCCTGAAATATCATCAAGACGTATCAAAACAGAGTAAACGTGCTAATGCTGGTTAGCCTAGCGCCTCGAGAAACAGTGCTGCATGAAAACATCCGTCAGCTGGATCAAAGCCTGAGTTTATTGAAGGCTGTTCCTGAATGAGGTTTATATGATGAAGACAAATCTGTGCCAAACTCAAGGCCTGCGGTCCAAATCCGGCCCACCAGAAGTTTCTATGAGGCCGCCGATACTCTAGAAAACTAACAGTATTATGTAAAATCAACTTTTTCAGAGAACATGGATGACAGAATCAAAGATGTTTGAGAAATCCTTTCATCTCCATGGCAACCAGTCAGCTGCAAAACGGCTGGGTGGACCTAGCCCCGCCTTCGAGGCGCAGCTCCTCCCCCTCTCAGATCCTTCAGACTAGCCAGCAGCAATTAGCAAACAGCTGCTGAGCTCATTATAGGAGCTGCTGCTCAGAGCAACGCTGGTAAAAATGTTTCAAGGCGTTACAAAGTTACATTTCTTTTAAGTCATATTTGATACATACAGGATTTTTATAACAACTGAAGATTGTGCTATAAAATCCCTGCCAGGTGCCGATTTCACATATAATACTTTAATATGAAAGTTTTGTTCTTAACTATTTTTTTCTTAATCAAATCACAATAGTTTCATCTGTATTGTGCCAAATTAGGTCAAGGTGAAAACATGCTTGTATTATTTCATTTCGAATGCAGAGACAGCTATTTATTGATATTTTAACAGATTGTTAATGGATTTTACTCATACTTTCTTCCATAACCGGCCCTTTAAAGACATTCTTGATCTTAATGATGTCTTAAATGAAACACAGAGACAGAAAATATTAAGAAAATCCAGTAAATCCTTATCAGGGAATCCCCTATTTGTGATTATTGTTATTTGTTTTACACAAAACTCTCAAACTATAGAAAAAGTAAAAGTAAATCCAAACGCGCCAGTTGATTAAAACGTCCTGCAGAATAAGAAGGACCCCAACTTTCACCAGCATCAAACAAACCCGTGGGTTCAGGTTAACAGGCCAAGCTGATCAGGCGGGTCGCCAGGTTTCGGTTCCTCCTCACACGGCTAACATTAGCAAAGCTTCTTTTTCAGGCAAATGTGACGCTAACGCCCCTGGTTTCACTCATCTAACAGCTGGGTGTTAAATATTCATAGGAGCAAACGAGGGCCAACAAGTTCAGTGAATTCAGGTTTCATTAGCGCTGTTAGCATGTGAGCTGAGGAGCCAAACAAACCTGCTTGGTGGCTGCCAGTTTCTTCTGCAGATGCTCGATGGTTTCCTCTGCAACGCGGATCTTCCTCAGGGCGTCTTCATCAGCCAGCTTCTTGCTCTCCTTCCTCTCCCTCTCCTCCAGCTCTCGAACTCGCATCCTCAGGTCTTCCACCTGGACAGAGAAATTTAAATTAGTTAAATAATATATATATATATATATTCCATATATTTATTCTTAGCTACACATTTAATATCAACACTGCAAAAAAAAATCAAAACAGAAAGTTTTGGGTGTCAATAACTTTGTAACTTACTAACTTAAAAATAACTTTTCAGCAGGAAACAGGAGTTTAAGTCAATAATTTTTTAATATTAATGAAATATTAATATTTCCACTGGCAGATTATTTCACTTATGACATAAGTCTTGATAAAAATTAGATAATCTGCCAGTGGAAACAAAACTAGGTTGCTAGGTAACGGGCTTGGCTGCGGTTGCTAGGTAACGGGCTTGGCTGCGGTTGCTAGGTAACGGTACCAATCGAACTAGCACTTTATTTCAAGTGTACTAAGATATTTGCACTCGAAACTAGATAAAAAAGTTTTAAAAACTTACGGGTAAGTTCGTTTTCTCTTGTTTCAAGTGTGCTAACATATTTGCATATGTAACTAAACTGTGAAAGAATCGTTAATTTATCTTCCTCCTGGCCTAAAATTAGATGAAATTGAGCAAAAAATGAGTCTATTTCCCTTAAAAGTGTCTCCAATACGGCTGAAAAATATTTGAAAATTGCAAAGATATTAATTCTCTCTTTATTATTACGCCATGTCTGCAATACGCTCTGAGCTTCAGCCCCTAAAGTTACACCTGAGGTGAGGAAAAAAGGGGCAGATGGTGAATGAATGACCTGGAAACTTTATATCCAACCAGAAAAGTGTCCAAGCTGCCATTTCACACAGTGATAAAGCCACTTGATGCATTGTGCAGCTCTAGTCTTAAACTGCAGTATTGGCTAAAATTCTGGGGATATTTCAGATAAAATGGCTGCCAAACGGCTCTCAAACTTCACAGATGTGCAGACGTTAAATTAATCTGACGCAGCTTCACAGTCTAGAAGAAATTATCTACATCTTCCTATTCAGTGGTGACAAAAGTTCTGCTAACCTGCTAATATTTTTGCTTAGCACTTTAACTTCCCCTAAATTAATTAAGTTCTCAAGCACTAATTTACTTGGTTATTTTGTAAATTTTCAGTTGAATAAAGTTCCACATCTGTGATGAGGTTTTGATAACCAACTGTTAAGAACTTTATTATTTTGTTTTCTTGGACCAAAAAGCCAAACAGAGGATGGTAAATGAGTTACCGTAATTTCCAGACTATAGAGCGCACCTGAATATAAACCGCACACACTGAACTCGGAAAATAAAAAAAATAAAGATAAATAAACCAAACCTGTCTATTAGCACCAGGTGTCCTCTTTTTACTTTTGCCAAAAAGAGGAAATGAAGTAAATGTGACTTCGATTTATTATTTAGTGTAATTTGTAACAGTTGGGTTATTTAGCTATTTTAAAAGTAGTGCCTTGTAGTCTGGGAATTACGGTAGAAGCCCTGAGTAGCTGTATTGTTCCTGTAAACATAAATACATTTTAAAAGATTTAAAACAGCTAACTTTGAGTAAAACAAAATAAACAACTTCTACACCAGGGGTGCTCATAAGGTCGATCGCGATCTACCGGTCGATCGCGGGAAGGTTTTGAGTCGATCGCGGCAGCAGGTGACAAACTGAACACCGCCAGGACGCTGAGACCAGAACTTCCTCTTCTGACAGGCTCATCAAAATATTCACAAAGATTCTAAACGTTTGTAGCTTCATTAAATAA
>CAEFZY010006218.1:0-30385 GCA_903066815.1 Brachyrhaphis roseni
ATACATACATACATACATACATACATATATATTTCTGTGTGTATGTGTGTGCCAACTTCCCACTAATAAGACTAACTGTGATCCTATCTAATAAAAACTGAAACCGGAAATACAGCTCTTCTTTTTCTAGAAGCCTTCTTCTCTCTGATAATTTCTTTGTATTTTACTTTGAAGGGTTGCTTTGAAGACTACTAACCCTGCATTGGTTTAAACAGTCTATTGTTTCCTGCATTGAAATATGATACAGTGAAGCATAATTCTCAAACTTTCGTCTTTTAAAACTTGTTTTCAGTCACTTCTACAGTTGCCTTCCTGACATACTGATGCTCCGCTGGAGAAGAAGCCATATAACAAAATGCAAAGAATGCTACTTAACCTATAAAAATAGTATATGCAGTATTATCACCAGAATATTCCTTCTGTTCTTCTGGGCTGCATGCTTAAGGTTTTAGTAATGATAACAGTGCAGGTTTGGTTCAAAATCCATGTCTGCTCAAACCAAATAAGTCATACTAAATGTATTTTTATTTCTTTTTGCTATATTTATGGTATAAATTTAAGTAACATCATAATTGTATAACATGCACACTGGAAACCATCTTAGCTTTACCTCAAAAACTAAATTCCAATGATCTCCTCTGTTCGGGGTGCAGCCAATAAGCACCCAGAAAAAAGGATGTGATATATTTCCACACACAAAATTGACCTATTCCAATCTCTGGCTAGTTGATTGGTGGGCTGGGCAATAAATCAGAAATAGTATTAATAATTTCACTGAACTTTGATCCAGAGCTGCATAGAATTCTTTTGTTGCTCAACCTCTTACAACCAGACACGCAAGATGGGTGACATCAAGTAACTCACTCATTCTTTGGTTAGCTAGAAACACTCTGTTGAATAACTTGCACAGCAGCAGTTTCAGGTTTCGCCATGTGCCTCATAACAGCTTAAAAATTAAAAAACAACGGAGTGGAGTGTGGGGAGAACAATGGCTTGAGAAGAAATTGTGGATAAAACGGGAAACGTCACATCACCAGTTTGACAGTATTTCAGATATTTAAAGCAAAATAAATCTAATCAATATTTATTGATCGACTGATTGAGACTGATACTTTTAAGCCATTTTGCCCAGCCCTATGTTGAAATATTAATAATATTTGTATGTAAGCCAACGGCAATGTGGCATCATCGTGTAAAATAGCCTTTCATATATATAACTAATAATCAGAAATGTGTTATGACCTAGGCAATCAGAAATAGTAATCAGATGAACAAAATTGATACAAAAAGTGAGATATGATGAATCAACGCATGAAAAGGAAACATTTAGTTGAACTTATGTACTTCCACCTCCTGTTTAAATGTCATGTAAAGGTAATTTTTCTCCTCGTGCATTTTAGAGCTTAGCAGTCTACGACTAGCAACAAAGATGGGTGACATTGACTATGAGGAGGCAGAGCAGGAGGAAAACAGTGAGCCAGAGATAAATCAAGAGGAAGAGACTGGATGCTTTAGGAAGTTCCAGAATTTGATCATCCCACCAGAGTTTCGGGACCGGTACATGCAACGCGCTAACTGCTGCCCACCTCCGATCTTCATCATTGGCATCAGTATTGCAGAGGTAGGCTGGGATAAAAATCCCCAAACTGGAAAGTTCTCCGGCAGCTTTAAATGTTAACATCTGTGCTGCTTCCTTCTAAAGTCCTAACTCATAAGGTTTATTGCTGTAGCATAATCTCACGCTAATACTGGAAAAGTCAGGCCTTTGCTATAAATATCATGTACAGAGGTGGGTAGGAGAGCTACAAACTGTATTGAAGTAAAATAAGTGTAACTTTAATATATCTTTCCTCAAGTAAAAGTAAAGCGCTGCCAGTCAAAAAATGTCTCCAGTAAGAGTAAAACATATTAGGAAAAACGGTTACTCAAGAACATGTAAATGTTTGATAATAATAGCTGATCTAATTTGTAAAAAAAATATGTTGTTGGAGAGACAAAATCTAAGGTTCTTAGCAGGTTATGGCATTTTAAAGAACCTTACAAAGTTAAATAAAATTATAAAATAAATTCAGAAAGGAGAAGCACAACTTCCAAATAATTTTTTTTTTCACAACATAAAGCTACAGAAATCAATACTTACAACAAGTAATCTGTATATATTAGAACAAAGTACTTTCAGTGACAAAGTGGATTGTCTATTGTATTTTATTTGACCTCGAAATTGCACAGCAGGTTTGGAAGATAAAAAATACTTAAAAAAGCTTGTCACAAACAATAACTTAAACTGTAGGTCTGTGTCTGGTGCATTTTTGTTAAATCATCCTTGTTTTTTTAATTTACTGAAGTAACTATAGAAAGAGTAACCCAAATTTATACACAATTATAAGTACAAGTATGGTATAAAAATACTCCTAGAAGTACTTTTTCACCAAAAGGTTACTAAAGTAAATGTAACAAATTTCCATCCACATCTGATTATATATGTAATTGCTGTTCTGTGTAATAAAAGTTCTGGAGGATTTGCTGTTAAATTCATGTATAGTTCCACTATTATTTCCAAGGATAAATAGAAGGTGACACAGAAGTCTTCCTGATTAAAAATAAATTAAAAATCAAATCTTATATCGATATTTTTACATAAAATTAGTATTGTCTAAAAATATAAAGAGCTCGCTCCTTTTATCTACGTTTTTTTCACCGTTTAACATGTTGATAATTGCTGGATTTGCAATATGTTGGAGTGACAGTCTCTCAGTGTGCAGCGTTTCGTAAACAGTTCCAAGGCGTCTGTGAGGACACACTGTTAGGAATTGTAGGAGTAATCTTGAAAGGCCTCACATTTTAGTTAAACAATCCTCACCATCTGTGAGTCTGTTTCCTTCCTGCAGTCATGTCTTCACAGCTGTTTTGCATTCAGTTTTGCTCCTGATATATTTATTTTGTAATGTTTTAAAAATGTTATTGAGTGCCCACTGCTTGATCTCCCATAGTTGGCAGTGTTTATCTACTATGCCGTGTGGAAGCCTCATAAGCAGTGGGTGACCCTGGATCAAAGCATCTGGAAAAGTCCTCTCACCTACGATCCTTCCAAAAGGCAGGAAGCATGGCGGTTCTTTTCCTACATGTTCGTCCACGCTGGGTGAGGATATTCAGAAATTTTAAATACTTCAAAGATGAAGTGACAGTCAATGGTGAGGAAGTGCAAAATCACCCTCAGTTTTTATCTCTTTAGATATCATTGAAATTAAATGTGCTGGATTACAGCAGTGCAACGGTTGCATTTACGGTACATTGTAAAGGAGCAATATTAGCGAATAAAATAATAATGTATATATATACACACACACACACACACATATATATATTTTTCAGTGTGGGGCACATCTTCTGCAACTTAGTGATGCAGCTCTTGCTTGGGATCCCACTGGAAATGGTCCACAAAGGGCATGAAGTAGGATTTGTTTACCTGGCTGGTGTCCTCGCAGGTGAGTGTCACTTTCTATAATTTATTTTGAGCTTCTCTTCTTCTGAAACAGGTAGCTGAGATTGAGACACCAAACAGAAATAAAACCGTTTTGTGTTGTTTATAAATGCTTGAAGCCTGTTTTTCAAGTTTGAGTTAGAGCTGTACTTCCTGTTGATGATTTGTCTGTGCGTTTCCCCCCAGGGTCTTTGGCCAGCTCCATCTTTGATCCTCGCACTGTTTTGGTTGGGGCATCTGGGGGCGTTTATGCCCTGTACGGAGGGTATTTCATAAATGCAGTGGTGGTAAGTTGAGAAACACCCTGACAGGAGGATCTGTTCACATTCTTCCATGTGGAAATTGCTTAAGGCAAGGGCAATTACATTTTAATCTTCTTTCAGCTTAGGGAGATATTTCTGAATGCCAGTGAAAGGTGGATTTATCAACTACTCACTCTTGGAACTGAATGCTGTACTTTTGTGATGAAATATGAAAAAGTTACAGTAATTTAAATACTTTTGTGACACAGTGCACATTGTGCAGTGCACATTTAATTTAATGGCTGATAAACAAATGAACGTTTAGAGGAAATACCTTCATCTGATTTCCTTTCTTCCTTTTCACAGAATTTCAAACAGATGAAACGTATTTTTGGAGTGGCTCGAATCCTCGCCGTTGTTTTAATTGGTAGGTTCCACTCTGTTTTTTGTCAGTGTTCTTTTTAAATGTCTGAAAGTGCACAATCACTTGAAGCAATGATTTAACACCGTTTTGTGTTCAGTTGTTGCAGATTTCAGCTATGCCTTGTACAGAAGATTTGCAAATTTAGAGGGAGGTGTACAGGTAGGAAGTCTACAGTGCAATGAAAAACAAACCAGATATTTCTGAGTTTCCTCAGAATCAAACTGAGGATCAAAAGTTATTTGGCTGCTGAACTCACCCACACTGAGTATTTTCATGACAAGCTGTCATTCATGCAGATGTATGCATTCAGGTATGCATGTATTTCTGCATATATCTGCATGAATTATGGTTTCAACTTGATTTTGTAATAACTAAGTTGAGTCTTAGCTTCCTGGATACACAAACACAAATGGTGTTTACTGAAAACTTGACTCCTTACCCCCTCACCCATTTAGTTTATTGGCTGTCTGTTAAACTAGTCCTGTGAGTTTTACTCAACATTTAGTGGTGTCAGATAACAGCAGCTAATAGCTAGAAGCCTGAAATGAAACCTGATTTTATCATATTTTCTTCAGGTGTCGTTTGTGGCTCATTTGGGAGGAATCGTTGCTGGGCTGACTATCGGATACGTCTTCTTCATTAATTTCAATATGAAGCTGTTTAAAAACCCACTTTTCTGGATTTGCATATTTGGATATGCTGTCTTCCTTATCTTTGCTGTGTTCTTCAACATCTTTATCTCTCCTGCATCATAGAACTGGAGAAGATTTCACCCAAAGTTTTGCTCAGGAGGATTGTTTTGACTTGTCTTAAAGTCTTTGTGTCTTAAAGTCTTTGAATATCAACAAATTGTTCATCTTGATATTGATACAAATTTTCTAGTTTTAAAGCTTGTATTTTGACTTGGTGTATAATAGGACCATTTAGTGGTGTCTCATAGAACTGCAAACACTATAGACAAAAAAGAGGTGTTTTGAATATTAAATCAAATCATATTTGTTTTTTTCCAGATAAGATGTTCAACTTTCTTAATTTCCATATACTGATTTGATGGAAACCATTGTTTGTTTTGTTTACATCAACATCTCTCTTCCAGTATTAACAAAACTCCTGTAAATGTGAATTATTTTTCACAAAAATCACATTTTCAAACCTTATTAACAACACTAAAATACTACAGAGCTTTTATCATTAGGCCTCATTTTATGTATCATTTATTGTGCTGTATCCTGTTAAAGGAACAATGAAATGTCCAGTAAGATGTAAAACAGATGGTGGACACACCGGTTATTGCAACTTATCAGTCACACCAGTTATTGCAACTTATGGGTCACTACATCTTAATATTGTTACCTCATGTGAACCTTGTAAACACATTTAAAAGTTAACTGTAATTTCTGTTCTTTTTTTTTTCTATTTTCTGTAAGGGTGATGAGTAAATACTAGCTTTAAAAACTGTATTTTTGTAGGTTTGGTAATGTAGAAACATGATGTTTTAGAAGATATACCTCTAATCTAAGAGGCCCTGGAGACTTTCCAACTGAAGTCCAAATATGACTTTTTGTTTGCTTTTGAATTTTCATATCAGGGTGTTCAAATAAAGTTAGTTTAATTGAGTGTGTTTTGCAAAGCTTGACCTGGCTTCCTTCTGAAATAACAGAAGCATTTCAAAGTTTTTACTAGATTGTTTTGTCTGATGATAGATTACCATCAATGTGTCAAGATACTTGTATTTTCATGTTGCAGTCATTTTTATCAACTATCTGTATAAAGTTTTCAGTTTCTAAACTGAACTCAATTATACTGTCCATCCTTTTTCTTTTGCTTATCTGGGGTCGGGTCCCGGGGTTAGCAGCTTAATTATACTGAAAAAATGCATTTATTTATTACATCTCTGGAAAAAGTAGAGAAGGGTTAAAAAATAGAGACCATGTTTATAATTTTTATGTAATTCTGTAAACAGTGATTCTTGAGAAGTGGGACAAAATGGGTTTAAATTTTCCCAATTTTTTAAAACTTATTCCTCAAGCTTATGTATTCAAATATGACAGATGTTTTGGAAATGTAAAGATGCTAAGGTGCAGGCTCCAAGTTACAACATTTTTTTTTGAAAATTACATTTTTAATGGACCTCACCTGGAACTTTCGTCATCACCATCTGACAAAAATAAATATAAAATTATTTTTTAATGACCCTATTAGTAATATTTTTACTCAGTTTTACAGTCAAATGCTTCTCAAGAAACAAAATAAATATTATTTAAAACAAAAAAACAACAAAGTCCATTCGAAGTTGACAGTGCATGACGGAGTTGATGCAGAACTGAAGGTGGTGACAAACTAGTGAGTAAAAAGAAATACTTGATACATGTGAAGTAATGCCAATTATGAAAAATACATTAAAATGAATCAACTGCACATTTGAGTGAGATTTGTCAACACTATCACTGATAAAGTCACACCGTCAGTTAAAAACTGATGGAGTTGACATCTGACGGATGCCAATCTACCTTAACTGATATGATGTTATTTTGAATGAGGCCATATTGTAGCTTATCAGGTCCAAGAAATCTTTACAGTTTACTAAAATTAAGCATTAATTTCACAGAATTTCATCTAAGTTTTGTAAATTGTCAGTTTTGATGTTGACATACAGTATCATGGTTGTGACGAGCAACGTAGGAATAAAACGGAAGAAAAAACTATAGAATAACATAAGCTAACTAGAGCTGCTTAGCCCTCTTAGCAAAGGAAGACAAAGGAAGAGGTCATGGGGTCCTCAGAAGTTCTTCTTTAGCTTCTTTAGCTGAACAGAGAAAAAAAAAAATCTTAGTTTAGTCAGATATTTGAAATAAATATATTTTGTGTACATTTTATTCAAGTTTTTGCTTTATCCCTGTTTTGTCCCTCTTCTCAAGAATCACTGAAACGCTTCTGGAAATGAGATGTGCATAAAGTACTTATTGACCAATTCTGTGCTGACATCAATATCACATCCTGGGGAAAGACTAACACCTGTACTTTGCTAATATAAATTTAAAGACATGAGTGTATTTTGACATGATTCAAAATGCATTCACGGGTCACTTCTATCAGTGGCACCTAATGGAGGATTGCATCCTTTTCAGAATTGCCTTTCTATAATATAGCTGTTAGAAAAATGCGTTAATGTCCATACAGAAATGAGACATAATGCAACTCAAGAAGCCAGTATGAGATTATCTGAGCCTTGTGATATGATACGTTTTCCTCCTGTAAGTAGTTATTCTCTGACATGTAAAAGACATTTTTATCTATACAGCTGCCATCAATAACGCAGCTGATGCAGCTCCAGGAAGGTGTCACACATAAACACAAATACTGGATCAGATGTAAATCCTGTTCATCAGTTTCTGAATTCATTCTCAAGTAAGAGTGCAGCAAAGAATCCAGTCTAAGAGTTCCTGAGAGCTATTCCCAAGACTACATACACAGGATCCAGTTTGGCAAACATGCACTGACAGTCCAACCCTCTGATTCCCTCCACCAACTACTGGTTTTGGATTTTTTTTTTAGTACATAAATACTTAATTGTGTTATGTTTGAAATTGAAATTATTTGAAAATTGCTTTTTGTAGTTACTCAGAAACAAATAATGCACAACATAAGCATGAGGCAGTTTCTGTGCAGATTATCCTTCTGTTCTGTTAAGCTGAACAGAGAACAAAAAAATTCTGAACACAGAACAACTTAAAACATTTAGTGTTGAGAAATTTGATTTGGCTGTTTCAACAAAAACACTGAACTGCACTGAACATCTGTTAACATTTACCATCCAATCTGAATAGGATTGCTATGACGTATGAAAAAAACAAAACAAACAAAGCTACAGATTATCTTTAAACTCAAAGCAGTAAAGACTAGTGAATAAGAAACCTTTTTTTTTTCACCTCTCATAACGTAGCTCTAGTTTATTCACAATATGTATCTAAATTTATAGTTAACCCATTTAAACCCAAATTTTTCCCAGAGATGAAAATATTAAAATCAGATGTCATTGATAGCCCTTTGAACTAATCAAGGGGAAATAATTTTAAAAATTGTGGAAAAATATATGAAAAAGTGTTTTATGATCAGTCACAATTGTGACTGGTGAGATAATATAATGTTCTTACTAAGATGAGTTAAAAGTGCTTTTTCCATATAGAAAAGATCATAATGTGTGAACATTGCATCTTTATTTGAATATACCTTGCCACAGCATTACTTTAGTGCAATATTTGCTCTGTAAAGTACAAATTTGACTATCTGTATATAAACCAAGGTAAATTTGAGTGCTTGAGTGTTTATGCATAATTATATTGAACTTCAGTCTGTTGTAGTGTTATGTTATCACGTTAACGTAGATCATACAGATAACATCTATAGTAGAGGCCTTAATTTATATTATTGAAAATCATGAACATCTGTCAGTCTCACTGTCATACACTAATAAACTTTGTCAAGGGGTCTTCAACTCCAGGGATTGAGGGCCAGTGTCAGGCATCTTTTCCACCTGTCTCTGATTCAATACACCTGAATCAGGTGATTAGCAGGACTCTGGAGAAGTGGACTGCACACTGAGGATGTCATCCATTTAATTCAGGTGTTTTGGACCAGTGACACACCTGAAAGTTGCAGGATACCGGACCCTAAGGCCTGGAATCAAAGGCCAGTTGTATGGCTCCTTCTCACCATTTGGTGACTTTGGTATTCTTTAATTTTGGGTTATTTCATCCCCTCCTTACTTTCAATGAACTTTATTGAAGCACTCAATGTGCAATAAAGCCTGGAAATTTTTCCAGGTATGAGTGGTGCAAAAGCAACATCTCTGGAAACGATTCTTGCATTGACTGACCAGTAAGTGTCTTGGTCACATCTTGAAGAGAAGTGTCCATTTGAGATCTATTTCCATGACCTACTGCTACAGCTTCCCTGGCACAGTTTGACAGCAGTAAGGCAGTCATGGCGGGTGAATTGTTCTCTTGATCAAGGCCACAACAACTGACAGACAAAATGGGGGTTCCAGCAGGCAACCCACCAGTTACAAGATAAACTCCAACCTCCTACTTACCTATTTACAAGTGCACATTTCAGATGGGCCACCACCACGTCTTGGACCTGATCATGACTCTGTAGCTTGAGCGGTTTAGGTCATGAAGGTCTACACCTCTCATGTGCTCATTGGACTGTTTGACATCAGCCTCTGTGTAGTTCTTTTTCATCTTTGTTTCTACTGTGAAAATATTGTCTTTCTAGAGGACCAGCGGTTTCTCATCTTGTGTCGGACCCTCAATTGGAATCGCTTTAGTTTTAAAGGGTACATCAAAGAGACAGTTGTCCCTTCATCATAAACGTTACAGGTGGTACATGTCTGGTGAAGGGGGAGATCATCCTTTTTTCCCATGAACTGATTATAAGCATTCAAAATTGGGCATGGATTATCCCTGTCTACGCCATCACTACCAAAATAGGTAAGGATTCCATCTTTCTCATAACTACATTATTGTATACTTTGTCTGGCCATCACTAAGTCTAACAAATCAAGAACCACACTCAAAATTAATCTTAAAAAGGAAGAAGTTTGAATTTGGAAGAATATGTCATGTATTTAAATAAGCATACCTAGGTCAAATGTATTGTCCCACCGGTCACTATTGTGACCGTCGACATATTTACACATCCTGCTCACACACCAAAACAATTTTTGTAAATGCAAAGGTGTGTATCATAACTAGACACTTTAAAGATGATGTGCACCAAAAATCTTTGTTGTATGTCTATTTAAACATACATTGCTAGCCTCTTCTCACAATGTGCAACCAAGATATACACAGCTCTGGTCATGTGATAATATACTCTAAACATGTGATACTGTATCAGTATTATCTAAACACTCTAAACTTTCAATTTTTGCTGAACATTAACTGAAAATTTCATCAGTAAGCTTTTTGGAGTCCTTGAAAGTGAAATTAATTTCTTGGTCACTATTGTGACCGGTGGGTTTAAATGGTCATGACCTATATGCATCAGTGAGCTGTGAAGTTTTCTGGATTGGTTGCATTCACAGCTGTCCTTTCACACCTCTGCTGTTTTTGTGTCTTTCTGGACATATAAGAGCTTGTTCACAAACTTCTAAAAGACATCAAGGATTTTTAAAACCTTCGCATTTTTTTAATGGCTCAAAAAATTAAGCTTTTTATTTTTCTTAAATTATCAGTAAAAGTAGGAAATAAACCTTTGGAAATAATCACTTATCTAGAGGAGCTTCACTTTTTGAATTAAAGTTCAAATCAAGATTTTTAATAATATAATGCATTGAGATGCAGCTGTAACTCTATCAAGAAGTTTGCAGTATTTGTTTTCTTTTATGGTAAATGTCAATTATTTTTTTTCAATGAAAACTTCAACATAAGTCAGTTATTGTACAACCTCTTTGTACAACCTTGTGGAAATCTGAATTAGGGGCTCAGGCCTCAGAGAAACCTGGTATTGGCCACTAAAAGCTTTGCAGTGAGGGTTTGAAAAATTTGACTTCTGAGCATATTGGTAAGCAAATAGCAGAACATAGCTGTCCACAATAGCAACAAACTTTGCTTCTGGAAACAATTAACCTAGTATAGAGCAAGACATACTTGGACCCTGACCGTTTTCACTTCTGTAGTTTAATGTATTATTGTTTCTGAATGCATTTTGTATGATCAATGGTTAAAATATTGTTGGAGTATTCTAGAGAAATGCAAATTGCTAGCAGAGCTAGAATAATTGTTTTTTTTCAGACCACTGGCTGCCTAAATCCAAAGAATTACACAATGTTTCTCTCCTACACAATGAACACAACGTGATCGCATTTTGAGGAGCAAAATAAATTGCACTCAAGGTTCCACACTTTGAACTTATTTTACTAAAGACTGAATACTCAGGAAAAATATATACAAACATATACAGAATAAGTTATATAAGAAAAGAATAAAGTTGAGATTTACAGATAAACATCATAGCCACATAAAACATTCGGCTTTCACTTTTACAGTGTCATCCTATCTTTAAATTCAAACTGACAGCAGCATAAACAAATAATACGTTTATCAAAACAAAGACGGGTTTGTTGTTGAAATCTAGTTAGCAGTGCCTCCATGTTCTGAAGCTGGTTCATACTGCTGCAGCTAGGAAGACATCCAGAAAACACTGGTATTAGCTTTTATTTCATTCAAACAATTAATGTTTTTTCATTATGAGAATCATTAGAATAAAATAAAACATCCCATTGAAAGAGACAGGCATCAGAGCAGCACAATGTAAACAAAGAACATGCAAATAATCTTGACACTAAAAAAAAAGCTATGAAAAAATAAACTACTGATAGAAACCAGCAAACGCCATTTGCACATAAAAAAAAAACATGATGGATGAACTATATTCATTGGAGTAAAATGTAAGAATACAGTGGTCTCTTGTGGACTGTGCTGGTACATTTCCATAACTATTCAGACCAATTATATAGAATTACATTAGAAAAAAGAGAAGCAAACATACCCTTGCTTTGAGATCTTTGTTTTCCTCCTCCAGACATGCACATCTCTGTCTCAGGTCATTCACTTCCTGCTGCAGAGCCTCTGTGTCTGATGAAGTCAGGGCAACAGCACCAAGATGCTCCTTCACATATCTGGAAGGAGTTAGTTAAAGAATCTACGGCCAGTGAGTTCTCAACAAAAATTTGAAATCATCACAGGCCGCACCAAAAAATAAAACATGGTGGTGAAATCAGACGTGTATAAAAAAAAAGGATACTCCAGAGCATTGGCAGGCTTCTCTTGTTGCTCATACAGAGACACAAAAACTAAAAAGGAGCAGAAAAAGGTTACAATATATATCTCTTGTTTCTTGGAAGAGATGTTTACCTCGCATCCAAAAGACTTCATTTAGGAAAGGAAAAAGGCTATTATAAGCAGCCAGTTATACCTGTGTTATTCTATCAAGAGCAAGGCAAATATGTATCATCTAAGCTATAGATACTTGAAAACTGACAGTAAATTCCAGACATTTTCATAAATGCTATGAAATTTGAAATTTGTTATTCATTTTACATACTTTAAAATCAGTAGAAGATTTGTTCTTATTTAATTTGAAGCCACATCACTTTATAATTTTTATTCTTATATAGGCCTATATATATATGTATAATTATTATATTTTTGCGTACACACTTTAAAACTGTAATTTTTACTTATAAAGTGAGAATTTCACATCGCCTCGTAGCCAAATTCTTGCTACAGTCTCGTTATTTAAACTGTGAATTGTTCCCCCTCCCATCCAAGTCTCAAACACACCTGAGTCTAGTGATGGGTAAATGAGGCGTCATGTATAGTTTCGACCCGTAGTAAAACTGTATTGATACTGTGTCGATACTGCGTCACTGAATACTGACACCTGCTGGACATTAAAAATCCCTACCGGCAACGCAGTTGACAGACTGATTTGATGACCTAGTCCAGTGGTTCCCAACCCTCAGGCCGCACAAGAAATAATTAAATATTTCCGTTTTATGTATTATTTGAATCTGGAGAATCTTTTATTAGGTGGGATCGTCTCGTTGCAGAGAAACGAGTTCAGGGCTCCCATCAGTCGTTATCGTGAGTTAAAATTTTTACGAAAGTAAAATCTTCGTTTTTGTGGCGCATCTATCTTATTTTGAAGGGATATGTAAACGTTACCATAGCGACCAGAGTCAGCGAGCGTTAGGGCAGTAGACGAGATGAGAGGAGCTTGTGAGTTTTAGGTCTGGTTCACACGGCACGATTTTAAAATTGCTGGCCGATTTCCAGACCTCTATGACCACAGAACTGATAAACGTCCAACAGGTTCGGTCGGTACGTGTGTCCAGCCACACGGCAGGAGCAACACATCACACGAACCGATTCCACTGACGAACATCCCGGTTCCAGAAGAAAATCCAGTAAAACCCCCCCAACATACCATGAATTTAGAATAAACAAACAGGGATGACGATGTAGAAGCAGTAGTGATAGCTTGTCTCATTTTAAGCGATAAAAGACGAAACAAAAAGAAAAAGCGCTTGATAAAAGACGGCGGGAACAGCCGCTCTATTTGCTGGTTGGTTTTTTCATAGCTAACATTTTTAACTGAAGAAACATAACCACATATAACACACATATACAATAATGATCTAGTAATAAACATTTCCACATATCACCTCCGATGTCCACCGGACTCTGAGTTGCGCCATGTCAACTGTTTGGGATTCCCGATCTAAAGTCGGGCATATCCAACACACCACACACTGCAGGTCGTTGTAAGATTGGCGTAAAGGGAAAATCGCGGAAAACAAACAAACAAAAAAACAAACAAAAAAAAGGCTTTAGCGGGAACACCAACATGCAGAAGCATTATCTGACGGGTAAATGCATCACGTTGACAGATTCGCTTCCTTATAAACACAGTTTGGCGCGTCCATGTCATTTAGAATCAGTTCCTGTATCGGTCACGTGACTTGCTGAAAGAAAGACGCGCACCGACGCGGAGTTTTGTCTATGGACTTCACACATGCGCCGACGCATCGGTGTTGCCGGTGTTATGCCGAGAATTGCATGCCCTGTCGCGGGAGCGCACATCAGCCCCCATCACTAGCCTGAGTCCAATAATTTAATTAGATCATCTCAGCATAACCTACTGAGAGCTGTGCTCCACTACGCAGTTAATTATGTAACGTTTAGAACCTCATCTTATCATTGCAAACAGGAAAAAATAGCAAAAATAAATAAATAAAAATAAATAAATAAAGTGTACTAAAACTAAGCAGTAAACATGACCAAGAGTCCTACATAAATTACAAAACAAGAGCGTAGCGATAAAGAGCGTGGGCATAGCCCATGTTGGCTTGCAACTCCATAATAAAAACCCAGAAGTTACAGCCTTTGTAGTGCAGATAAAAAAATAAGCGACCCACCACTGGTGAGACTGTCAACAACTCCAGTTTTTTCCAAATATCTTCTGAAATGTTCTCTCTTAGAGTCAGAGGCCTGTGGGAAGAGAACATAGTGATTTAAAAGACATTATTTTACTTTGAAGTCACCGGGCGTGCTAACAGCGCAGCTAGCGAGCAGGACTTCTAACAATTCTTCTTTACATGGAGAAATTTAAAGCGACATTAAAAACACTTACTCTATAGTGCGCCATGATGATATCGGCTGTAAAGCTGACTGAATGCAAAGCTTATATATTTGGTCTACCGTTTGGTACCCGAGCGAATGACAAACAGGTAAAGTACCACCGGGTCGGTAAAGTTAACTTTCGTTTTTAGGTCTCCAAACATACAGCTGCACTGAACTTAGTGCTGCCTTCATGTGTCTCATGTAAAACGCAGCAGGTCCTCATTTGTATAAAAGGAAAACCTTCAGTAGTTAAACTAAATAAATAAGATGAAATGGATTATTTGACGACTATCGTAAAATATTATAAAAAGACAGAACAATGATAGCTTTAACAAAATCATAACAAAATAAAAACATTAGATTCCTAAAACACACAAATTGAACTTCAATCACAGCACAAACAAGTCATTATAGATTAAACTAAAAATAAAAAAGAGAATAGAAAAAGAAAAAAAATAAACCCCACTAATCAATTTCAGAAGCAAATAAAATAACATATGAACAAAATTATTTTTTCTTTGCGTCTTTCTTTCTTTCTTACTTATTTATTGATGGAATCGCAATGTATATCTTTACTGCTGATCATATGTTATCTTAAAACTATTTTTCTCTGGAATAAATATCAAATATTTTGATTATGATATTTCCTACATTTCAGATAGACTTTGAAAGTGTTGAATTACTGATGCGTGTGTCTGTCCCCATCTGCTGGTAGTTTGACAAATATCTATCGGTTTCTGTTTAGTAGTATTTTATAACCTTCAATAAATATTTACTCTTTCAAAATAACAAATAAAAACCATACAACACAGTTTAATTAGGTTTGATCAACGGGATTTGGTTTAAACTGTTAAATACTGCAAAAGCAACTGTTTTGTTTCTTGAATAGACGGTTTAGTTCACAAAACAAGTCTGGGTACTAGTCAGGTGACAGCGAAAAACATCAAAACACTGACAGGATCACCAGCCAATCGTCGTTTGAGGTGTAATCCAAGCAACAAATCAGAATTAAAAGGCGGGACGATCAGCATTTTTTTTTCAGCTAAGAGGAAATCCTAAGGAAATGTGTGGGATCATCATGCACTGTGTTTTCAAGAGGCTAATACGATATTGACTACCTGTTTTCATAGCAAGACAGGTTTATAGCGTCTGGTGACAAACACAACTGTGTTTCGATATATTTAGAGTCGGCGCAAACAGCGGAAGCGACCGTTGTTAGGTCAAAATGTCGATTCAGTACGAGGTGGAACAGCTGGCTGACAGCTACGGGGTTTCGGACTCGTTCCCCAAAGATTTCGGTTATGGTGAAGAGGAGCCCGATATTGAGGACAGCTCGTCTCCGTCAGACAGCAAGCCGAGGATCCTGCTCATGGGTTTGAGGCGAAGCGGCAAGTCATCCATACAGAAGGTGGGGAGAGATAGCCTGTTTTTAAAGTGTTAGCATTGCGAGGCTAGGGGCCGCTTTCATTTGCTTCTCTCAGTTAAAATAGCTAGCAACTTAGGTTAGCATGTCGCTAATGAAAATTGGGATCAGCGAATCAATGTGTGCAACTACAAGGATTGTTATAACAAGCTGATAAGCAGAAAACTGCAGCTGGTAATTATTAACCAGGTGGACAGAGGTAGTCGATGAGATGAGGACAAGTAGGATGTCACATGCCAAAGACTCAGTAGCAAACTGACCACACCTTTTGTTTTAAATCAATACTTCACCGCTGGAGTTAGGAGACAGGCGAGATTATTCGCACCCTTTAATTTTTTTTTTTTCACTTTTTGTTTCATCACAACCACAAACTTCAGTGTACTTTTATCTGAGTTTTGTGTATTAAAGCAACACAAAGTGCAAATGCTAAATCCTAAAATGTGACTTGCGTATGTATCCAGTCCCTCTACTCTGACAACCCTAAATAAAACGCATTGTGACCAATTATAATTAGTAGCTCACCCAATTAGTAAATTAGGTGAGCAGCTCCAAGGCAACTTCACCTATTTGGAGTTGCCTTTGAAGCATAATCGATTAAGAATTCAACAGTAGCACTTGACTTAATGTCATGTTTTTATTGTTGATTCTACGTTGCATGACTTTGTGTTTTTGTGTTTTTATGATGCAAAGTTCTCTGAAATGTCTTGTTGCTGGAATGTGCTTTATAAATAAAATTTGATTGATTGATCTGGCTAAATTACAGCTGGAAATTCTTCTGGGTATGTCTGAACCAGTTTGAGATGATAAATGTTGCCCATTCTTCTTTGCAAAATAGCTGGAGCTGATTCAGATTGCACTGAAATAATCTGCGTACATACATTTTCAAGTTATGAAAAAACATTCCCAACTAGATTTAGGTCTTGAAGTCGTCTAGGATAATCTAACACACAGGCGTCAAACTCCAGTCCCGGAAGGCCACTGCCCTGCAACTTTTAGATGTGCCTCTGCTGCACCACACCTGAATAGAATAATTAGGTCATTAGCAAGGCTCTGGAGAACTTATCTACACAAGAACTGCAGGACAGTGGCCCTTAACGACTGGAGTTTGACACCCCTGATCTAACACATAGATACCCCTAACCCTATGCTTGTAGTTCAGTTGGAAATTCAACTTCCACGCCAGTCTGAAGTGCAGCTTTTAATGTTTTTTTTTTTCTCCAGGATTTCACTGTGTTTTGTTTCGATCTTCCCATCAACTTTGACCACTTTCCCTGGCTCTGTTGAAGAAAATCATCCAAACAGCATAATGCTGTCCCCACCATGGTTCAAAGAGGGAATGCTGTTTTTATTGGTCATGATTTCTACTTTATATGTGGGCAAAAAATGTTGTTTTGGTTACACCTGAGTAGAGCACCTTCTTCCATGTTTGCACTGTTCCCTACATGACTTTTGGCAAACTGTACTTCTTAAAGTTGTCTGAGCTGTCACATCCTGTTGAAATAAATAAAAGTTTGCAGTTGTGATGTGAAAAAGAGCAAAAGCTCACGTGAGAAAAAAACTAAGGGTAAACCCCCTCTTAGTACTTATTAAATGTCTCTTGTATATGTTTGTATATGAACTAGGTTAAATTCCTCTTGACTGATTTTTGAGATTTAAACCACCTCCATTCAGGGTTCAAACTTGCTTTTCTCCACTCTGTGTGGTATAGTATGATTATTTAATTAAATGCAATCGCATATTAGAAAAAAAAGCAGTTTTGTTTACAGTTGAAGGTGTTGGACACCTTTTTTCTGATTGGCAGAAAACAGAAAAACAGCTCTGAAACTGGATTGTGTTACAATGTGATTCCTAAAGTCTTACTTTAGCTTGATGCTGTGGTTGAATAATTGATAAGAAGCCACTGTTCCATCTGTGATATTTCATTATTTATGTTAAAATTCAACGTGATTTGAGAGTGCAAAGAAATGAAAGTAAAGAGTTTCATTTTTCACTTCTAATCCACACAGCCACCAGTAGGAGATTATTGTTCCTCTGCAGGCCTTTGGAGAGCATGTGACTTGGCTTTTTGCTTGCTTGCTAGTTGGCCTTTGGTCTTTGAATCAAAATTTCAGCTGTGGTGCAACACTATGTATCCATCAAGAAATTTCTGTCTTTTTTTTTCCTTTGCTTTAAAGGCTTCGTTTGGTCAAAGCTTTGATTAATACCTAACCAAACAGTTGACAGCTGCTGTCTTACTATCTGCCTCTGAATCATGTAACTGAAAAATGCTGAGTGCAGTGGCGTCTTGCGTCAGATGAGCATGAGCAAGTCTGCAGTTTTCTGACCTTTTTTCCCTTTTGTTTGACATGTGACGCTCAAATGATAGCTTTGTGCCTGAATCAAGTCAAACTGCCAACAGTGTTAGTTTTGCTTGGAAAAACATAAATTAATGCTTAAAATTGGAAGTTTTACAGAAAAAATTTTCAATGTTCTTGTACCATATCAGAATGCTGTTGTTCAGTCTTTAAAAGCAATACATAACTTTTTATGTAAAGTTGGCAAATCAATCTTGAAAGTGTCATAAGTGAATAAATAGATATGAACATGTTTTGTGAACATTTTCAGGTATTATACCTGTGGTTCTCAACTATTTGAGGACTGAAAAAAACTTTTTTTTTTAATTAATGGGGAGAATAAATCTAAACATGGATTTAAAATCTTTTATATTTTTTAAACATTTTAATTCTGTCATTTTTTTTGTTGAATATAAAGTGAGCTAATTTTTGGTCATTTTTTTAGTTTGTAAAATCTGTAGGTTTTTCTTTTCTAAAATTGAGAATCAATGAATTAGCAACTACAGGTTGATTAAACAGTAAAATAAAAAATGTAGAACCAAAGTCAAATGTGTTATCACATACAAATTTGCTTTGTAGTAATAAAACATAAATGAAATTTTGCACACCAAAAAATCGACTTTGTAAAACTGTTTTATGCTCACTGCAAAAGTAGAATAATGTCAGACTTGTATCACACTTTTGAACCCTCAATGCCAGAGTTCAACAATAACATGTCCAGAAAGACTCTACATTACATTTGCCTATATAATGTAATGCATGTATATCAGAATAGAAAACTTATATAAATCTAATCAATTTACTTTACAACAATTTTAAAAGTCGAGGAGGAATTAAAATAGTAGTTTTCTTTACAGCGATAATTGTTGTTGTAAAGTAACAAGTTTCTTTACTTTTCAGTTTTTAGAGAAATACTGAATACTTGAATTGGACATGAATAAGTGAACAGATTTGATTAAAGCCAACCAAACGTGATGATTCAGCATTATTCAGCCAAGCTGTGGAGTGAGCACAATATTGACATTTTGATTACTACCTCATGCTCTTCTAATGATTGCAGCTAGTGCTGAGTCGATGCTGGAGATCTATTGAAGTTTGAACTTCCCTGTTTTCACAGTTATTTCTGTTTTTGTCCTTGTTGTAAACTGGCTTTTTAAAAGTGCCAAATTACCAAACTGAAAACTTATATTTTAGCTCAGTGTAATTAATCAAACTGTCAACAGTAATTTTCACAGATTTTACAGACTGTGTTTTACACAAGTGAAGCAAGCTGTTTGCGTTTGTTCTGCTAAATTGCAAACATGACTGTCATTTCAGGTGGTGTTCCACAAAATGTCCCCCAACGAGACATTGTTTTTGGAGAGCACCAACAAGATCTACAAGGATGACATCTCTAGTAGCTCCTTTGTTAACTTCCAGATCTGGGACTTCCCTGGCCAGGTGGACTTTCTCGACCCCACCTTTGACTACGAGATGATCTTCAGAGGAACTGGAGCGCTGATATTTGTCATTGATGCTCAGGTGAGGAACAAACAGGATGTTGAATTTCTTTTTTTTTTTCCCTTTTGGCGTTTGCTATGAGCAGCTATTTCATTCAGTAAAAACAACAAAGGAAATCTGAGTCATTGTCATCTTTTTTTTTTTTCTACTTAATGAAAATAAAAAAATACTAAGTCATTCTTGCAGTTAATGTTTACCAGAAGCTTATTACCACCAACAAATGGACTCTGAGAGCGTGCAGTCCACATGACTCAAAATGCTTTCAACTAATGATCTCTACTCCAGTAAAAGCAGAAGCTGATCGGATTTCAGGGTTTGTTTGTGGTCGAGGTGGGTCCAATTCAATTTGTTTCAGCTCTTTTTACTGGAGCAGTTCAATTTTCCTCTTGATGTTTAGGAAAGAGTGTAGAAGTATATTTCTTCACAACTCATGTTTTACAAAATGGTGAAGCATGCTTATTAGGATGAAAGCTACCTTTATGACAGGAGCTGCAACACACAGCCCCTTAAAGTATGACATGCTGCATACTACAGTTATAATATTGTATGTCAGTTGTATTCTAACTTAGAATACATCAGGCATCTTTAATTAAACATTTTTTGGCCTTAATGTTCCTTTCTTTCTCTTCTTCATGCTATGCTGCGACTGACTTTCTGTTTGTGCAAACCCATTATTAAAACCACAAATCCTTCATTGCAGGATGATTACATGGAGGCTCTGGGACGGCTCCATCTCACCGTGTCACGGGCCTACAGGGTCAATCCAGAGATCAACTTTGAGGTGTTTATCCACAAAGTGGATGGCCTTTCAGACGATCACAAGATTGAAACGCAGAGAGACATCCATCAGAGAGCCAACGATGATCTGGCGGATGCAAGTTTAGAGAAGCTACATCTTAGGTAAATCTGATTTAATATTTGTTACCCAAGCAAAGTGGCTGCTTGACATTATTAAAAGACTAAACTAAAATAATAAATTAGAATATATCAGAATGATTCAGTCGAGTGAGTTAACCCTCTCTTTCCACACTTTCATGTAACTATCGCTCCATCGCAAAAAGGGTATTGACTCTTTTCTTCATTGAGCAGTGCTGTAAAAAAGGATTTGAATGTCAGACAGAAATGACTAAATACAAAATGCAATTTTTAAATGGTGACTTTATTTAAGGTAAAAATGCCTTAAAGAAAGTGTAGGCTTATTGAAAGACAAATTGGCAATGCCTGTCCTATGATTCATTTGTCCTCATCGTGATTTTGTTGAATGGCTTCCCACTCTTGTCTGCACCTGTTAACTTTTGATCCTCTAAAATGATTAACAGTAAAGTTTATTCCCATCCTGTGGGAGTCTTGGGGGAAACCCGGGGTGAGTCCTGGGGAAATCCCATCACCGAGAATCCTTAAAAAATGTCAGTCTACTGTGGATCACTGTCCTGCAGAATCACTCAACTATGTTTGACCTTTAAGTGACACACTATGGTCAGAGATTCTCCTTCAAAATCTTATGGAGAGCAGAATTCATGGATCTGCATCTCATTTAGGTCTTGGATCATCAAAGCAGCCCACCGCATTATACTGACACCGCTTTACTTGACTGTCGGTATAAAGTTCTCTTTTTAAGCCAGATGCAACAGGGTGCACACCTTCCAAAATGTTTTTTTTTTTTTTCTTTCATCAATCCCCCATAATATTTTCTCAAAATCTATGGGAACCATCTGGATGGGTTTTTTTTTATATAAATTGTGTTCTGGGTTTTTTTGGCAAATGTGAGTCTGGGGTTTACCTTACAATTCCCCATGGAGACATTTATTGTTTTGAAGAGCATGAATAATGGATGGTTTAGAAAGGATTTTTTCCCCTTAATATAACTAAATTATCATTTCACATATAAAAATATGAAAAACCAAAACATTTAAGATAAAAAAAAAAATCAAAGGGATAAATAATTTTCACAGCATAGTATGTAGCATCAATTGACTGGACCTCTGTTTGACATTAAAGTTTTGGGGTTTGTTTTGTGTTTTTTGTAAAAACATCCAAATTATGCTGATCATGATTGATTTGTAAAAGGAGTAAAACATCTAAGGTGGTGAATGCTTTTTATAGACACTATAGTCCATAAAAGTTTTGATGCTTGTAGTAATTTTTCTCCATGTGAGCTCGACTCGCGTCAGACAGACGTGACCTGCTTCTTCATTTTCTCAGCTTAAAGGTTTAACTATTGTGTTCATCTTGGTTTGTGGCAACCACAATCACATGATGCCACAAACACAATGACTTATATTGAGTCAAAGCTAGCTTCTTTTTTTAACAGGTCTAAAGTACAATGTGTAGTGTGTAGGACTGTGGATTTTTATGCCATTTAGTACTTTATTCAATCATTCAACACAGTCAATTTTTTCACTTTGCACATCTATAAACACCAGTTGGCTAGAGTGCTTCACTATACAGCGAACACATACAGACTAAAAGAATAAGCAAAATGCTATGAAAAGGAACATTGTGCTTCCTGAAGAGAGGCCCCAGTGGCAACAAATACAAGATAAACAGTATGGACCTCTGAAGGACCCCAATGTAGAGGGGGCCCATAGTAGAGAAATAACTCTAAAATAAACAGGAAAAACCAGGACAATGTTATATTTTTTTAATACCAATGCACATTATGCCAGAATACAAAGATCCACAGCACCAAAGGCTGCCGATTAAAAGTAGTGAAATATTTCCTGATTCAACTGTCAAATCAATATAATTTTAAAACTTGTAGGTGTGAAACCTAACTGAAGTGCAGTGTAAAGGTGATACGCCGCTGTTCTTGTGAAATTCCTCTCTGCTCTTCTAATGAAGTGACACTGACTCATGAGTCAGATACTGTTGCACTGCCACAGCAGGCTCATAGATTACATGTTAAATCAAAACGTCTGTCTGATGTGGTGTTCTATTTTTAAGGGATGTATTTGACTTGCATTAGAAACTCAAAAAAGAAATGATTAATGACATGATTATATTTGTCTTTATATAAAATAAACTGAATATTGGTTGTGTTGTGTGATTTTTTTTATTTATTTATTTTTCCCTTTTAGGATGATCAGTGGAAATACAAGGGAAATATTTTTTTTTTAACATTGAAATAATTTATCCAATTTAAAAAATTGTTAAAATTATTTTATAAATAAAACAAGATTCTGACATCGCTAAAAAAAGAACAACTATTTGGTTTTATTTTTTTCATCTGACTGCGCCTGCTAGCCAGCTCTGCAGCAGGTCATTTTGGGGCCCTGGTGACATAGGCAGCAGTGTATTTTATGTTGGGTAAGATAGTTTTATTTCTTTTAGATGGCCAGATCTGTTCTGGATATATGATGGAGCAAAAAGGTCTCTGGTTGTTTCTCAACTGCTCTGCTTGGTAAAATTACACTTCTCTGTAGTGGTTACGGAAAATTGTCTTTGGCTCAAACCACCACTTCCTCAAAGAAATAAAGCTTTTATTTTTATATTTCTGTCACTAAAACCCATTCATTTTGCAGACTTTTGCAGCAGTCAAAACTGCAAGTTTATTGTACTATCTGTCTCTTATCAGCTTGAAATTCTGTCATTTCAAGCTTTCTCATGTGATCTTGTAATTTTTTTTCTAACTGGTTATGTAATCATTTTAAAGGAAGTGTCTCAAGACTAATGGCTTATTGGTTTCCTTTATGCTTGTTTCATCCAGCTTCTATTTGACAAGTATTTATGACCACTCCATCTTTGAGGCCTTCAGTAAAGTGGTACAGAAGCTCATCCCCCAGCTGCCCACCTTGGAGAACCTCTTAAATATCTTCATTTCTGTAAGTAGAAAACAGCCAACTCTCTCCTGTGTTGTGATTTAAGTGTGGCATTCTTCTTAATGCAGGTCACAGCTGATCCTGAGGATATGATTGTGCAAAACCTCTGAGGATTTTTAGGACATGTTTATCAATATTTTGTCCTGAAATGATGAGCTACAAACACAACTATACGTTAAGTGATTGGTTTGTTTTAGCTAGATGTAACAGAGTACATTTTTACATCATAAAGGGTTGCTGGTCATCTTGCCTCTTGGTCCGCTTATACATTGGCAGTTTTAGTCTTACCAATGTTTTAGGAATATTTATTTATTTTTTTTCCATTTCCTTTTTTCAAATATTTCATTACAGATAATGTGAATGAAAAAGACAAAAAAAAAAAACCTCTTACACCAAGATGTATAGCAACTATACTCTAATTATGTCCTTCCTCAGATAAAAATCTTCTGTAAGGAAATGTGGTTATTTGAGAATTTTATGTTTATATCCATAATCATTGTACTAATTTAATTAATACAATGATATTCCATAGCTATGTACATGAATTGTTTTGATGAAATTGAATTGGGGTAGAACTAAAGAGTATGACAAATTCACTGATTTGGAAGAAGAAAAAAACCCCTGAAAATCAGCTGATTTGTGTTACTGGGTCATTCCTATTTACAGTTGATTGTCCTCTGCTAAATATATGAGGTAATAAAACACCAAAGGATTTGTCCACGAAGCAACATATGAGCTCTCTTTATGCGACTGCTGGATTTGATGAGCTTTATTCTTCTCTGTTTTCTGGTAGTTCAGTAAAAGTTTTGTAAACGTGTGAAGGTATTTTTGACAACCTCTGTTGTGAAAATATATCCTCAGTTATCTGTTTTGAAAACCACTGGACTAGTAGAAGAATTAATTTATTTCTTTTATTACGGTACTTTGATTATAAATGTCCACATGATGGTATTTCTTTTTTATATACATACCTGCTTCATGTTTTGTCATCTTTCATTCTTTGTTCCTGCCAGAATTCAGGGATTGAAAAGGCCTTTCTGTTCGACGTGGTCAGTAAGATCTACATCGCCACAGACAGCTCGCCTGTAGATATGCAGTCCTACGAACTGTGCTGTGATATGATCGATGTGGTTATTGATGTCTCTTGTATATACGGGTATGTTGAACACCTCAATATGTATGGGGGGGCTTCATGAATGTTTTGTTTTATAATAACTTAGTAATGGATAAAAATGACCTCATAAAAGAGCTGCAGTAAATTCCTCAGCTCTTAAATTTACTCTGCTGTCTTCATGCTGCACTAGTCTGAGGGAGGATGGCAGCGGCAGCGCCTATGACAAGGAGTCCATGGCGATCATCAAGCTCAACAACACAACTGTGCTGTACCTTAAAGAGGTCACAAAGTTCCTTGCTCTGGTCTGCATTCTGAGAGAGGAGAGCTTCGAGCGTAAAGGTAAACCTGCACCAACACAGATGTATGTTAAAACCAAAACATTTCCACATGTTAACAAGAGGTGTACAGTGATCCTGGTCAATAAATGTTTTAAAATTTAGCTACAGGATGAGAGATATATATAAAAAATCTTTTTCTGGTTTCTGGAATTACTTACATTTGCCTGACAAATTTGTGAAAGAGAAGAAAATTTAAAGTCCAAGCCTAAAATTTACTACGAAAAAAATCTTGGACACATCCTTTGATATCCTTGATACTTTTTATACTCGATGAATTTTGCAAGTTCTTGCCAAAGCAATGCTCTGTTGTTGCAAGGGTGTTTTTATCTTGCTGTGGAAACTAAAAGACATTCCTTCTGGATGTGAGCGGTGTAGACTTCTACTAAAAGTTGTGACTTGTGAGACTATTCTGCAAATGACAAGATTCTCATAGTGTTTTAAATAGTAGGGAATTTATTCTTGTATAAGGGGAGATGGACTATGTTCCATCATCAGTGTGATGGAGACTCAACTCAAAGTAATAATACTTTTATTACTGCCAATAAAAGTATTATTTTATTGGGAATTTAAGTGTCACACGTTATAAAAATAAATTGCCATCCATCCATCCATGTAAGCATCTGTTTGTCATTTTCTGTTTTGTCTCTCCATCTATTCATCTGTTCATCAATTTCTCTTTCTACCCCTCAAGCTTTCAGTGGATCTATCAGTCTGTACATTTATCCATTTGTTTGTCCATCTGTCCATGTGCCGATCCTTTCATCTCTGTTGTTCATCCTTCTTGCAGTCTTTGGATTTTCCTAGTCCTATATTAAAAGCTGACAGAACAACTAAACTTCACTGTAGTTTTTTGTATTTATGCATTATCCATATTTAAAACTGAGATCCTGTCTGGGTGATCTCAGTTGTGTTTTTTTTTTTTTTTTTGTCATTTTATTTAGAAAGTTCTCAAACCATGCTCATATTCTGAATACTTCTTTTTTATTATATCCCCAGGATTAATAGACTACAACTTCCATTGTTTCCGGAAGGCCATCCACGAAGTATTTGAGGTTGGAGTTTCCGCTCAGCGTCCTTTAGGCTCGCAGGCGGTTGGCTCCCCCTGCAACAAGGCGGTCGCATTGAATGGCACGCCACGTAACACCTTGTAAACACTGCTGCTTCAATAACAAAGAACAGATAAAAACATGAAAAATGGAGGGAGGAAGAAGGAAAGATGGGGAGTCTGTGGAGGAGAGACTACGATTCTGGCGATCCAGTCACATCCCCTATCTCCCAGCACCTAAAGCAATAATGGATGCCTTGAGGAAGTAAGCAACAGTGACACACGGACATAGGCATCTGCTTTAGGTGAAGATAAAGCCCTGTGTTGGCTGTATCGAAGTGGAGAAACCGCACCTGGACTGGAACAGGTTTAGCATTTTTCCCTCTGATTTCCTAAAACAGTCTTTGGCTGCAACACTGAGCTGCTGGTTGTTTTTACGCGGACGATTTGAGGAGGAAGAAAAATAACAACACTGTCTGACCTCTACTGGACAAATTGTGACGTCCTCATCCTGTGTAGTGACAAACCCGACCATTTCTGTGCTGGAAAAAAAAAAAAAAAAGACTGTGGATGTGAACTTCTAGTCCTCACCCACACACACACGTTCAGAGTTGGCCTTAGGTAGATGGAGCTTGACAGCAGCACAAGCTTCTTCCTACCTCACTTCACACCACCCCCTAATCTAATGCTGCCCAAAACTCACTTTTTGGATTCACTTGTGAAGGGAAACGGGTGATGTGAACAGACTCAAAAGGGATTGTGCTGTCCATCTATCAATGTTGTTGTGAGAGAGTGGATATCTGTGTATGAGTGTTTGGATTTCAGTTAAAAGTTTTGATTTAATACCCTTCTGGGCTTCTTGCAGTAAAAGATCTTTTACTCAAAGTTTACATCCTTTATCTCGATAACAGCAGCTCAGCATAATTAAACGCTTCTCAATCAGTTAAAATCAGTTTTTTTTTTTCTTCCTTTTTGCTGTAATGCTTTGCTGAAAAATTCAACTCTTTATTTGGATTGTGATGGCTATAAAAAGATGTTTGGCTTTTGTTTTGAAGCACTGCCAAAAAATGTGAGAAATAACAGATTCTTTAAAAATACACCACAATTGCAACAGAAAAGGATTTTCATATTCTAAAATAAACTGGTTAACACTTGCATGCGTCTCAACCTGTAATTTCGAATACATGCCCAGATATTTTTTTTACTCATATTTTGTGTTTTAATTCTAATCACAAGGGTGCACAAGAACAAGATCCCATTCCAAGCATGTGTTCATTAGTGTGTTATCTTGTATTGTTCTCAGCCGTAACACTGCTCATTGTAATCAAAAGTTAAAATAAAAATGAATTGAAAAAGCAAAAAGATGCATATATATCTAGAGGAAGAAATTATCAAAGTTGATTTTAATATCATGTCCATGCTTTTATTTCTTCATTTATATAATTTATATATCTGCCTATATCTATATGTTTTCAATTGTTACATTGAAAAAGAAAAAAGATATTTTGGCTAAAATAACCTTAAGTATTCCAGTATTCGATACCGATTACTTAAAAGATTTGGAACCGACAGCTGCCTCCTTATTATGGTTAATAAGGGGGTGGGTACTTTTCCCATATTGTGCCTTGTTGGTTTGGATAGTATTTCCCTGTCAGAAATGAAATAATCCATTAAATATGGTCTTTTGTGGTCATTTTGGTTATATAAAGTATGTGGGGCAGAAAAAAGGGGACAGGAGAGTTCACAGCAATATTAAAAATATAAATTTTGTAAGACAAATGCATTTAATCTCAGAGCATTGTGCACTTAAAAGTGAAAAAAAAAATTGTCATGGTGGAATAATCAAAAAAAGAAGTTACACAAGTTTGAGTTTATTATGGATTTTCCCTAATCTACATTTGGTCACAGTTATACATGCAAGCTTGAATATATTCCTGCACTAATGTTTGATAAATGGTCCTTAGCATGTTGCTGAGAAACCATTGTGTTTCTTTAGCCTCTCTCCTTGGCAGAATTGGCACAGTTTGATTAAATTTGTGTGATTTAATGTTTTAAGCACCTGGCCGTCAGTATTGTTTTACCAGCTGGAAGATTTAGGTAGGCGTCATCACAGAAGGTAATGCTTCAGACAGGCACAAGATGGCGATGCAGGACCGCTGAATACCTCCTGCTCAGTTTTTTTATTTTTTTGTTCGTCCAATGGGATCCAGTTCAAGCATCAGTTGCTGGACCTCTGCAATTACTTATGCAACTCAGTCATAAGTTGTTGGATATTTCCAGTAATTTAGGAAGTATCTAAAATAACAGTCTGTGTTATGAATATTCGCTATGGCAATAATAAAAAATACTAAATTTTCCTTATTTTGCTTTGAAATTTCCTTAATAAAAATGATTCCTATAGCATTTAAATTTCAACAAAAACAGTTTTCCACAAAACAGAACAGCTGATTATCAGTTTTCTTCAGCTGACTGTTCTTCTGATGAGGTATCACAATAAATGAGGAGGAGTAAGGGGGGAAACAACTCCCCTCCCTGGTGTAGTGCATCTAAAAACAACTCGGTGAATAGCTTCGCCATGCAAGTTATTCACCAGTTAAGTTAAATAAGCCTCACAGCTACTGTCACGACCCATTATGTGGGATGTAGGCGAGACAGCTAAACACCACTTCCACACAATTTAGATGCAATAAAACACTGACAGCTTTTTTATCCACTTCATTAAGCCAGTAATTTCTTATAAAAATCTTCTGCATTAATCCTGTCGATGGTTTCCCTGCGGTTCCTTAAGCTCTCCTCCAACCTTAGCCGCCTTGCTTTGATGCTTACTCAAATGGGCGCTAATTTGAGATAAATTATGCATCTGCATGTAGCCCGACCATGCCAGGGAATATAAAGTGTGACACTCTGAAAGATGGTGAATTAAAGCAAAGTGTGGTATCTCGACAGGCTAATGGCAGATAGGTTAGGGCTGTCAGCCTGATGGTTTGTTGATCTGCAAGTCACTTCTTATTCAGCTAAAGGTACAGGGTCATGTTTATGATGATTTGAAGGTCAATGTGAGCTGTTTTTTTTTTTTTTTTTTTTCAAATCTCTGGGTTGAATGCAAGACCAATGATGCACCTTAATGAAGTACTTCAAAAATGTAAACTCGGAATATTTACCGACTGTATTTTTCATTCTTTCTGTAATATTAGGGGAAAATACCGTGAAATAATTTGGATTTACTTTGTGAAATTTATACACCAGTGTAACTTTTCACTCTCTGCATCTGTGGTATTTGTAGAGGTCTCAAATGTGTTAAAAATTATTTTGCAAATAAAATTTTTTTGTTGTGGTAAAACATTTTAAGTATATTTTAAACAATAATGCTAGAGATATATGTATATACAACAGAAGATAGTTAATTCTGTAAAGTAGAAAACTAAGAATATGTTTGCATTAAAGTGATATCTTGAATAAGTGTACAAATCAAAATATGCCAAAGATTAAGTGATACAGAAACAAGACTATTAGTATTATTATTATTATTATTTTATTTTTAAATAAAATATTACTTTCAAGAAAAAAATTGTAGCAATGTTTTGGCAACTTAAACTGTAAGAAAACCATAAAATGTCTAGTAATGCCAGAGCGGAAAAGTTAGGTGCATGGTTTACTTTATGCTCTACTATTAAAAGTCACTGCGTGATAGAAAATATATATATTTTAAATTGGCACAATTAAAAATATTTAGATATGAACTGTTTCATTGTAGGTCTGTTTAGAGTTTTGCTTCAAGTTTGTTGCAACCTTTAACAGAATTTCTTTCAGGCTTTCTCTATATTTAGTTCTATCCATCCTCCAATCAACTCTGACCAACTTCACTCTTCCTGCATCCCCACAACATGATGCTGCCACCACCAAGTTCACTGTGTCCTCTAGGTAGTTTGTTGAAAACTATAGAGTAGGAGTTTGCAACTCCAGTTCTGCAATTCCACTACACCTGAATCAAATGAACAATTAATGACCAAAGCTTTGTAAAACTTGCTAACAGGAGTTGGATTTGAACCGTTTCTTGTAGCAGCAGAACAGTTGTCAGAAACTGTTTTCAGATGATGGATAGAAATATGTTCCATGAGATTTCAGAGTTTGGAACATTGCTCATCATATCACATTTATGCATTTGGTCTTGTTGATCTATCCCAATGATACATTATTGGGATAAGTCATAGAATATATTGAAGTTATCTGTATGTATTTGCATTTATTAATCTGGATGTTTGTATGTAAATATGTTTTTATGAGAGCTGTATGTGAGATATGAAATCAGGGAGTTAGTTTTGGTACCCAGATGTAATATTTAAAATCTGTTAAGAAAGTATAAAATACAAATCACCATTAAAATGTCATCTAGTGGATAAGAGGTTTTACATACATATATATATATATTTAAAAAAACATGCAATATTTCAACTTTGTTGTCCTTTTTGATTTCACA
>CAEFZY010006220.1:0-12006 GCA_903066815.1 Brachyrhaphis roseni
TTCTTCTTCTTCTTCTTCTTCTTCTTCTTCTTCTTCTTCTTCTTCTTCTTCTTCTTCTTCTTCTTCTTCTTCTTCTTTGCCAATACAAATCGTAATCTCTTAAAGCTGAAACTACTCACTGACCTTTTCTAATTTTTTTTTAGCCAGAACAGAGAAAGCCCTTGATCCCTTCAAAATGTGCGTATTCTACATATATGTCATCATTTTTGTACAACAGTTTTAAAGATATTTGATTTGATTGTTCCAAATGTCTACTCAACATTAATCTATGCTATGCAGATAAATAAAGGGTTTGCTTTTGGGGTTTTTTATCTAAAAACAAAAGGATTTTGTTTTACATCGTTGTACCGGAATTGTAAATATTTGAATCAACATCTGGGTGCACACACAAAGCTATTATTGAACAGCCAAATCTGGAGTTGCATAATCCTCACTTCATCTTTGAGTTTGCTGCTGAGACACATATTTTCTGGACCATTTAGGCTTAAACACTTAAACTGTGGTTCTAAATCTTTAACACTAATGGAATAAAGAAATGAAATTTAACTACAACCTTTTAGGAACACCCGGTCTTCCCAAATAGCAACTCTGCCAATTACAAGGTGTCATCTCGGTGGACTTTGTCAGCATTCAGATGTGGTGTGTAGATGACTTGCTGACATTCAAACTGAGCGTCACAAAAAAGGGAATGTTATTGATACTGAACACCACATGATTGGTGGTGCCTGACAGGCCATTCTGACTGATTCAGAAACTGCTGATCTATTAAAACCTTCAGTCACAAGTAGACATGGTTGGCAGATCTAAATGATCTTTTAAGGTTACTATCATGTTTCATCTGACTAAAATTAACACTAATCCCTTAGAGTGACCTGGCAAGAGAGCTGAACTGTGTCCCTATACATCATTATTTTATACACACACCATTTGATTGTATGGTTTATTATACAGTTGGAACACCATAGTTTGAGCTCATGTAAAGCATTTGCTCATCTTTCATGCTCCTGTCACTGCATGTGCTGAGCAAGTCCTTCAGCCTGCATGATGTTTCTTCATTGTGGTACACCCTCGAATATGAAAGTCGACCTCAGCACAAATTGGGCATGTCACCAGACTTCAAAGAGAATACATTAATCACTTTCTATTGGCTTTGAAATTCATGTTTTCTGTTTGACTTCTGCAGGTGCTCCATGTTAGATATTTTCCCCCTTTTTTGTCAAAGGCAATGCTTTCCTAAAAGAGAACACAACCTTCTTTCACTGCCTTTCTCATTCTCAGTCGCCAATGTCTTAATGAAATTTAATGACATCCAGCCTTACAAGGTTTTCACTCACACTGCTCGCAACTTTTCTTTTATTGTTTTTAATATGGGATGAAAAATGCATTATTTTCCTCACTGGCATTCCTTATTTCATGCAGTATGTTTTAAATTGGATCTGCACAGCTGGGGATTGATGAATGAAGGAGGTCCTTCTTTATTGCTTGACTTTATGGTAGCAGATTTATTTTTATTTTTACAAAACTTTGTATCTAGTTTTTCCCTCACATCCCCCAGTGGATATAGAACTACTTAGTAGCTGATTTTTCTTTTTACCTATGTTTGCTTATGTCAACCAGCGATATTGTGGACCATTAAGTACTGTTGCTCATGTAAACATGTAGTAAATTTGGACTACAAACAATACTTCTTTCAAGTTCACCCAGCTAAAAACAAAACAAAACAAAATAAATGTGGTCTTTTTACCCATTGAATTATGTAGATGGTGCAAGTTCCAGAAAGACCTAGAAATAAAACATAACTGTTATATTATTTACTGTAAATGCAGGTCCAGTAGCAAAATGGTTAGTTAGCGGGTGTCCTGTCAAGCGTGGTGTAAACATTGTTTAAAAAGAATAACCACACACTGCAGGTGGCTACTAACAGGGAGGTAATATGTAGTGAACTGCAGCGTTTGACTTGTGAAAACCTTACTCTATTTAATAAAAAATAAAAAAAAATATTGCATATTATTTTTTTCACATGAATTCAGTGAGAATCTCCTTCTATTCACATAAATTCAATATATTTGGTGGACATTTAATACAGATAATCTGACTCAGAGGTTTGCCCAGGTAATCATTTAGTCATGAACACCCACTGTGCCTGCAAGAAAATCGGTTGTGATTTCTTTAGTCTGTGTTACTTTTTTAATTATGAACCACAAAAGCAGCATTATTTTAACCTGCAACAATTCATTATCTGTTTTTTGTTTGTAAGGAATTGTGTAGTCGAAAGTGGCTGTTTGGTGCAATTCCCCATCAGGATTGACCGGATGCTCTTAACTCTTACGTTTTACCTTCTTTTGATTTTTCTCTGTTTTCAATAACGGACTGCAGACAGTCCCTGAAGGCAGTCATTTGTTTAGCTTCAGTCTTCGTGCCACGGACTGTAATTAAAACCAAGCAGCTCGTCTCTCTGACTGTGTGGTTGTTGTTTAACTTGGCCTGCTTTAAGTTCCTCGTATTGCTAATCCTTTAAGCTTAGAAGACAATACAGTGTAACTGTTTTGCTCTGTTCCCATGTCTTTTTAATAGTGCTGACCAAAGTTGCCTCGGAAGCACTGCCATGATGTACATCACCATAATGTGCAATATTTCTGCTTAGAACCTTTTAATAGACGTGGTTAGGTAGTCCACATCAACTTATTCAGCTCAAATATGATTTGTCAGTGAATTGTGAACATTCAACTGAGTAACAGTTTCCTCGTTTTATTTTTGGTAGCACATTTTGAAGGATGAATGTTTATTTTTTGGATAAAGCACGGTGCTCATGCTTAGAAGAAGACCCCTGAATGTGGGGGGAGAAGCCCAAATTAGCCCCTTATCAAGCCCTGCAATGCTTCTGAGATGGAAAACAGAGCATGTACGTTTTGTTTTTAGTCTCCAAGTCAGAAGAGGCATGCAGTTTGGCATGCACATACTTTGGCTCCTTTCAGTGAGGCAGACACGTATAAATCCTTTTACACGCAGTCCTGCCAAACTTCCCTGTAGGCAGGCTTTGCATTTGAAATGTACAATTAGTTATCCCTGTTTGGTTTGAATGCAACATTTCTGAAACATCAAGCCTAGGGGCAACACATGGTGAATGGCAGCAGTGAACCCATACATTGTAACTCTTTGCTGTTTATTCTGTATTTCTGTCAGTCTTGCTCCTTCCTTTCTATGCTGCTTCATCCTTTCTTTTCTTTCATGCTTGCGTAATTTAGATGTTATCAAGATAAATGCTTGTTATCTATGTGCTCTGAACCTTTCTTTACCATAGAAAATGTTCTGTCAGACATAAATTTGAGCCTTCAGTTAAACGGTTAGAGTTGAGGGGGTATGGGAGAAATTGAAACAGTATCTAATCAGCGAGGCTGGTGGCAAAATGTAAAGCCAGTTGGTGGTCAGTTGTGTGTGTTTAGGTTAAAGTCTGCCCGCAGTACTTGTTTTCAGTGTTGACCTATAAAATGCCCCAGCCGGTGTGCCTAATCTACAAAGACATTAAAACTGGCAGAAGCGGCTCACAACATGGCTATGAGGGAGGCTTTTTAATCTTGCTAAGCGCTCTGCTGGCAAATAAAGAGCTCTTTTTGGGTATCCCCTGCAAACGATTAAAGTCAAGTTCAACATGCTAAATTGTTATGGTAAAGCTTTGCAATTTTTTCCATGTGTATGTGATCTATTTTCTCATTCGTGAGTTTCCTTTTTTCAACATCCTCCCTCAAGGGCTGCTTGATTTTGGAACAGTTCAATAGCTCAAAGAGATAAATCAAGTTTCCCAGTGGAATAGTGTTTGCTAACAAGTATTTTGCCAATAGGTAAAACTTAATATAAAGGCCAAAAGGGGGTTGTTTAGGTCAGGTCAGGTCAGCCACCCACACATTTGAGAAGACTGTTGCTTTAACTGATGGGAATGATGTGAATGGACTGAAGTCACCTGCGGCATCATCCTTTCTCACCCAGTTCAAAAACAACACAAACCTTAGAACACCTTCAATACAAATTTGAAGGTAGCTATTGGAAAACACCAATAACAATCTTCGAAAGATCTTAGTTATTTCATCTTAATTTGCCAGAAACTTTGTAGCAAAAGTACCTTTTCCCATTTTGTCATGTTATAACCAAAGACATTAACATACATTATCTGAATCTTATGTGGTAGAACAAACCATAGTTAGGTATAGTTGTGAGGCTGTTGAAAAGGGGGTTATAAAATTGTTTACTCTGAAAAGTGTGGCAGTGGGCAACCCTCGTGGTGAGCTAACTGTGAATATAAACATGACCATGTCCTCATTCAGAAGAATAAATCGACCCAATCTTGAATTTGAACTCAGAGGAAAGGTTAGTGAAAAGTCAGGGCATGAATACAAAAAACAAAAATAAAATCTCTTTGGAACAGAACGTCTCCTGGAGTTCAGTTAAATCCAGGAGACGTTGGATTTAACTGTTCTTGTTATTTTCAAGAACAGGAAGGAACATAGTCCATGTGTAAATCTGCTTAGCCCACCTCCTTGTTCTAAGTGTTGAAGTTTTACCAAATTGCTAAATCTGTTAATATTTGCCTCAAGCTATGTGAGAAAGAGAAAAACAAGTTTTGTTTGGCCCACGTGCAGAATGCAATTGGACACAGAAAACTAACTCTGTACCTTTAAGCAGAACAAATTAATGTTAAAGATCATGCCATGTATTTTCATATAAACCACACTGAGAACCGCATTTTTGAGAAAATTCACACTACCTTACAACTGGGAGGGTTGGTGGTGTCAATGGTCCAGCAGTACATCCCCCTCCTCCAGACTTCTGTCATGGCCTTGTGCATAATTTGCGTGTTGTGCTCCATCTCTCTATCTTGTGATGTTGTTCTTTCCCCAGAAATCAGAACTCTGCATAAGACTTGTCTCACAGTCTTCATCCAGGAAATGTTTCAAACAAACACTTTGTTTGCTGATTACGGAAAAGTTGGTGATGAATCTTTCCACTTTCCACTTTCGCTGCACAGCTGGATCCTTCAGGAATGAGTGGATGCTCTCTTCATCCTTTAATTTCTTGCAGCAATATACATCAATTAGGTATACTTGAAGGGTTTTTTTAAATCAGTGATTATTAATATAAATCTCACAGTCAAAGAAAATGTTAAAATTCAAGATAAAACCTTGAAAAAATTATTTCTGGTGATCTACAAAATGCTTTAGAAAGTTACTTACTGACTTTAAAAAACAAACCAAAGGACAATTATGAATCTTTAAAACAAAATACTTATGGGTTTTGTGACTCCTAAATGTTGTGATATTTGCAATTTAATTTGTCAGTAATTTAAAAAATAGCCCTCTTGGGATCAATTTTTAATCAAATTATTTTTTGTCAGTTTTCACATATTTATTTTCTGATTTGTGTTTTTTTTTACTTTATCCCAAACTTTCATAGTTTCATTGTTGTTCACATCATCTGAATCTCAGGTGCACAGACCTTAATATCGCATTGTACTGTAGAGTGGCTACAATACAATGTAATATTACCACTGCAGTGGAAAATTCCTTTTTATCTTCAGTTCTAGTAAGACTCCATTTTGAAACGTGCAATTTTAAAACCTCCCATCCATGGAGGACTAACCATTATTTTTTCTACTTCTTTCAAACAAAACGTTGCTACTTCTAAAAGCCTGTGATCCCAGTAATTGTTAACTTGAATGGTGTTGTGAACATGTAATAAACCATCACAAGAAAATGGCTTATGAATCATACTATTTGGCCACAATCACTCAAACTGCCACTGAAAGAACAATGTCATTTTCTTTGTAGCACCTGCTAAATATCAGCAGTTGGAGGCTTGGAACACCTAATACATTTCACAAAAGTAATTTTCTTTCTGCCAGTTGAATGCGTTGGCTAAACTTCATATATCTTTTGTAGACAGCTGGAAACTCCTTTTTTTTTTTGAAGACCTTTTCTTCTGCTGTCTCCTCAGGCTGTGAATTATGCCTTCACCCCCAATAGCTCACAAAACTCATAATGATGGAAGTATAAGCAGCTATCAGGCTCTGGTCATACAGTGCAATCATAAAGTTATAGACAGCCTGCTTTTACTTTTGTCCTCTATTTCATCCCCATCAAAGAGACTCCTACTCCATTTATTGAGGCTATGGTTATTTTCTTAACAGGCGAGTACAGGATGAGGCGGCTGAGCTGCTCATGTGTGAATACACCTCTGACAGTAGTCACAATTCAGGCACTTCTGAAAACTGCCCATAAACAACAGAGGAGGGCAAAAGATGCTTACAGAGGCAGTAAGTGTATTTGAAGGAAAGCGCTAGTGCTGCTGGAGGAAGCAGTGGTCCATTCAGGAGAGTCGCAGGCTTTATGTTGATTCATTACTCTATTAGACCTTGTGACAGAGATAAGGACCAGCATGTTTCAAAGTGATAGCTGACCTCTGCGTTTTACCCATCCCACATCCAACACGCCCACAGCGGCCACTGTTTTTCAAGCACAGAGGCTCACCTATACACATGCCGACGCAAAAACAGTAGAGTACCTATCAAATCCACTTTTGTTTTGTCTTCCCCAAAATCTGTCAAAAATAAAAAAACAGATGTAAAGTTAGTTTCAAAATTGATACAGACCGACTAGCATAAACACAAAGTATGCAATGTAAAAGCAGTTGTGTAAAATGATGGATATAAATAGAATGATAGTGCAAAAAATTCAAGCAGTTGAAAGAACATTTGGCATGTTTACATTAATTTAAAACATTAAGCTAAATGCCGAAGACTCTGTAGAGTATTTAATTTTTTTTGGGCCTTATTTCTTAAATTGTACACAACAGGCATGTGTACAAGACATGCCTGCTGCCTGTGCTCTTTTTTTATTTGCCATTGCAATAAGTAGGATTAAGACTATGTCGAAAAACAAAAATAAAAATGAAAAATAAAAAACTTTTCTCTGTGCAGATGGTCTACTTTTGCATATATCAGATCCAAAACATTGTGTCTTATGTCAAGACGCTAACTATTCTTTAAAAGTCCTTTGTATTTCCACTGAATAATGTAGCAAGACAAATCAATTATGATCATTTGCAATTCACAATGGAAAAGGACAGAATAGAAGAATAGAATATAAATATCCTTTATTGTCCCACAGTGTGGAAATTCAGGTGTGACAGCAACAAATTGACAGGAGATTGAATCATGTAGATTCATGCAAAGATAAAATTATTAGAAATTTATAAAGAAAAAAATCCAGAATAATGTACTATACAGTAAGGCATAGATTATAACAAAGTACTGTGCAGTATAAAATTTGCAACTGAGTTGGATCATTATGGTACAATATGCACATGTGGATTTCTAAATTCAAGACAACAGACTATATAGTAATGAACAAGTAAATAACAGTAAAAATGCCAAAAAAGATGTAAACACTAATTTTTTTTGTATCTGTGATATTTATAGTCTAACAGTTGCTGGTAGGAAGGATTTCTTATACCTGAATTTTGTACAAACCAAGTGTAAAGAAAATTGTCTAGATGCCTAGAAATGAATGTGTGAATGTGCCATAGCGTTCTTCAGCTGAACAGAAACTAAACTGAAGTTACCATCATTTTACCTGAACAGGAACGATCTAGGGTTAGCATGCAGCTTCAGTAATTACAGCTAGAAACTAGCAATCAGTCCCGAAGTCTGGACCTGAACCTCCAGAGACACATAAAGGCAATTAGAAAGCCGGCCTTCTGTCACATGAAGAACATTTCTAGGATTAAAAGATTAATGTTGAGTTTATTTGGCTTGGCACCAAAATACAGTGAACATCTGTTGTCACTGTACCAACCATCCACATCACTAAGGTCTTCTTGTTCTGCATCAGAATCAGAACCAAATGTTCGCAAGTAGCAGGCAGTTTTAATGCTCCTTTAATCTAGAACAAACTTTTTTTTTTTTTTTCCAAGGCTTTTGTGAGCTCTAGTGGCCTTTATTCAAAAGTAGGCTGACAGGAAAGAGGGCAAGGAGAGAGGGGATGACATTCGGCAAATGTCGCCGGGTCCGGGAATCGAACCCGCGACGGCCGCGTCGAGGACTCAAGGCCTCCAAACTTGGATTGTGCTAAATCCCTAAGAGACCACAGCAAGAACAAACATGCAGAATACTGCAAAAATGCTGAAATACCAACTTCCTTTGACTCAAGGCTAAAAACCTCATTTGTTAGTTTCCTTTGATTAATAGTGAGAGGAAAATAGATTAATTCTGGTTTATGGATTCCAACTTTTTATTACTTTCTCTGTACTTCTTTGTTCTGGCAATGTATATGTTTAATTTTTTGTTTGTTTTGCTAATCATCACTGGTACTGCTCAGTTTGTTGCATTGCTTTTTTGTATAGGTGGTTCTTTTCATAATTTTTTTTTTATGACGTTTACATAGGTTAAGGTTACTTTATTCTGTTTTGTTGCTACCTGTCACCTGCTATCATTCCTTTTTAAAGTGTATCAGTCAGTAGCAATTAAACAGTCTGTGTTTATTTTGGCCAGTGTACAACAATTTGTTTTGGGACAATGGGAAAGGAGGATTCATATATAGATTCAAAATATGACCAAAGAAAAAGGATCTCAGTATATTGACAATCATTTTTGACAGACATATAACTATTGATACTGACTTATACTGTCTGACTGCCTCTGCTCAGATAATTAATTTGACCTTGATTTGAAGGCTAACTTTCACATTGTTAATGTGACAGAATATTCACTAAGACATCCTGTGAACATTTACCAAATGTCCTTCTTTAAATGGAGTGAATTAATGCTCAGTATTTAGCAATGCAGCCTCTGCTCTACTAGCTGACCCACAATATATTTTTATCAGAGAGCTGAGACAGAATAAAGTCGAACATGTTCACAGGCACATCCTTCGCTGCATTGATGCCCTGCCACAGGATATTGCAGGCTTCAGTCTTTAAGAAGAGCAATAACAGCTCACATTTCATCTGAGACTGCAGTCTTTAAAAGGTAAGGCAAGGCGATAACCCACCTGTTTTTTCCACGGCTGCCTGAAAGTGCAGCCAGAAGAAAGGATTTCAGTGTAAACCGTTTTTAACCTGTGACATAACAAATCATTGCTACCATGAGTGAAGGAAATATTTGAATGTTGACAATTGTGATTGATTATTGAGTCACTTTTTTAGAAAATGTATTTTGAGGTTTTTGTGTTGGTTTATGTTCTGTTTACGGATTTTCCTAATCGTAGTGTTCTTTTCTTTTCCTCATGACTCAGATATTATATTCTATCAGCGCTCCACTCTTCTGCTTCCTGTTTTTCATCAGCCAATAAACCCACTTGCTTCTCATCACAGAATTACTCTCTTCCACCTCGTAGCAACAACTCCTTGCAGAACCTTTTGTAACTCACTATCATTATCATTTATGCCTCATGATTTCTTCAGCTAAGCTTTGACTTTAATTTACTGAAAAAAATTAAGAATTTAAAAGATGTATACTTTCATAGTGATGCAGACAAGATCGTCCTGTCAGTGGCTCAGGAACAATGTAATTGTTTGCCAATTTGTACCTCAGTTTTATACCCACAAAGTATCGTTTTGTCTCTTTCTGTCCATTTCATATGCTAAAATAAACAGCTTGTATGCATGTACTTAACCGGTTTCTCTTAATTAGCAGTGTTGTGCTTGTGATTAATTACACAAAGAAATTGTTAAAATTATTCAATTTCACATAATAATAATACACCTAATTTCTGTTAATCATATTTCGGATCTCAATTTGATTAATCCGTCTCTTAATAAAAATATATTAGACAAATGAAAATGATCAGCAACCAATGGGAACTCAGTGGGAACAAAACTGGTTGCTCTGGTCCAAAACAAAGACAGTGACATCACTCACTGTTGTAAGTTGTTGTTGCTTTTTGTTAAAAAGCAGCCAAGAAGCAAGGCCAGTCGCTTTGATGCTGCTGAGAAAATTTGTTGGTATCTGCCAACTGATTTACTGGTTTAACCTAAGAAATTAAACTTCATTAAAACAATTTGCAACAGTCTATGGACATCGTAGGCACCGAAACTAAATGATGCTCAAATTGTAAAACCCAAATTTTGACTAGATCAAATTTTCACTCCTAGATCTAAATGCAAATGCAGGACTTTCTTTTACTTTTACTTTGTGGATTAAACAGTAGCTTATATGTTAGCGGTGTAAGTAGTGTTGGGCAAATGAAGCCTCATGAAGCAATGAAGCTTTCCAACCCTTTGCTTTGTGAAAAGGTTCATTACTTGATGCACCAGCCGATGTCACTCACTAGTGACATCGGCTGGTGAAACTGTAACAGCCTTGTCACTCAGTTGGATCACACTTCCAAAAATTTGTAAATGCAATATTGTCACAAAGTTTTCACCAAACTCATGTTTAGTAACAGGAGAATCAATTAAATTATATTTAATTGTCATATGTTTTAATAATTAAAATGATTTGTAGCCAATCTAATCCTGGTATTTGTTGAATGTCAGTGGTTGTGTTGGTTTTACTTTTATGTCATATACAGTACTTATTAGACAATAAAGAAATTTGATGGTTTAGTGTCTTGAGAGTATGGTGCTTGTCGGGGCATTCGCTTTTTCTTGGATTTCTAATTGGCTCTGATCCCTTATATTTAGCTACATGCAGAATTTTAGTCTTGCATCAGAATTAAATCTGTTTCTGCTGTTCAAGACTGATATATCTTTGCTGATCAGACTACAAATAATAGTGGAAATTTCCAGAAGGTGAGAAACTGGGAGGCGGAGGGGTTAATTATTTTATTTAAGAAGAATTTTATTGTGAGCGATCATCTCGAAGTATTCCCAGATGTCAGAAAGTTTCCTCTAGCTGGCTCCATTTCAGACAATCAATCGTGTTTATTTGTGTGGCAGATTTCAACAATAATGTAGTTCAAAGAGCTTTACATCATAAAATCACAAAAATATAAAGTCATAAAAAAGGACCATAAATGACAATTGAGAAAACCAGTAACAAACATTACATTTTGATGAGTGCCATCATCAATACACATCAAATATGTTGGTCAATGTTCCTTTAATTTTGGCCAGTGAAGACAAATATTCTCCTCTGATGTGCGACCAAATGACCTACAACAACCCATGAAGCAGCACAGCTTATTGTGGTTTTATTTTGAAAACCAAATGAAGCAGTCACGTGTCCCAGGTGATGCGAGGCGTCGTTTGTTGCCAGTCACGTGGTTCTCAGCAAGACGACACATGCATCGAAGCAGGGCTTCATCTGACACGCCCCCTTTTTGCTTGGTACACGCCTCGAAGCCTGGCTTCAGATAGCCCATCTCTAGGTGTAAGTGTTCTGACATTTGATCATCAGTATGAACCTTTAGTACCACATGATTGCGGTATTGTTTTAACCCTTTACACATGCACAGTATTTACATGCAGAACTCTCTGGTCACTTTTAACCCTCCTGTTGTCCTCATTTTCTGTATACACCCTGTGTCCTCCGGGTCAAAATGACCCATCTTCACTAAACCCCCAATATAAGCAGCTTAATTGAATTTTAAACACCAAATTTCATCTTGTATATTGTAATTCACCACAAAATGTGTGAATACTTGAGTTTTCCCTCTCCACTTGAATTTCTATAGCTTAAGAAAAGAAAAAAATGTGCAAAAAGGAGTTTTGAATGCATTTTTATTCATCTCAATGACTCATTTTCTTTTACTTTTCTCCAGTGAACAATTTAAGAGAATGTACAATACAAAAATATGAAAAATAACATAACCCATTCAACTAATTAGCACATGTAGGGCAGTATGCAAGTGCACAGCCTTTGCAGATATATTTCTTACACCTGCAGCACACAGTATGTGTTTTACAGTCCTTCTTTTGAGGGCAGAACTGACATCTCTTCCTCTTACTTATAATAGTGAAAATCACTTTTATTACAAATATGAAAACAGATTACCTCTAAATGGAACCAGTTGCTCA
>CAEFZY010006228.1:0-10494 GCA_903066815.1 Brachyrhaphis roseni
GCACTTATTAAATTACTAATTAAACAAATAAGTTTGAACAGTAACTAAATATTTTCTACATAAACTTGGCCTCCACATTCATGGTTGTCTGTCCTGTGTGTCTCTGTGGTGGACAAGTGTCCTGTCCAGGGTGGTCCCCATCTCTTCCCCAGTGACCAGTAGAGAAAGGCTGCAAGGTCTTTTCTATGAGCATTAAGATGATTAAGTCAAATAGTATGAAAGCTATTGCAACAAAAACACCCTCACTGTTGAACAACAAGCTGAAAACAACTGTGTTCTTGTTAGAAATGTGCTTTTAGGCTAAAGTGCGTGAAGGTCACTCATTAATTATCCAGTGTGTCTTCATTATGGAGAGAAGGCTGGAGTAAACACCAGCATTAGTAAATAGCAGTGACTTTAATCAGCTGAGTTTGTGTGAGGATCAGTAGGAAAATATTTACACTCAAATCCTCTTCCTAGATGAAAAATAGGCTTTATTCAGACATAAAGAAATTGTTTTTATTGTGATGAATAATTAATATGTCAGTCAACCTGATATGTACTAAAAGTACTTTACCATACACCAACATTTTCTGTGCTTATCTTTTTCCCAATACATCATCATGTTCTCTGTATGGTTTCTGCTGAAAATGTGTGAATGCTTTCTAGACTGAATTTCTTGTTTGATTTATTGTGTCTTTTAATTGTAAACATTTGAATATTTCCAGAAGCAGACAGCCATTTTTAACTTTTTTGTCGCACTCTAGTGTTTTAGATCATCAAACAGATTTAGATATCAAAGAGCCTTCAGACTGTCTGGATTCCGCTGGTTGAGTAGAAATCAATTAGAATGGTGAGAGAAATTAAGCCGTAAAATGTGATGAATGAGTTACTTTAGGATTTGATGTGGGGTGGTGGTTTATAAACTTAAAGTGATTCATCACTCATCCCTGGTCTGATGACGGACCAGGTGTTGCTCTGCCCATGACAGCTGCATGCTTTGAATATTTTTTCCGAATTCATATTGCTCTGTAGATATGATTGTGCAATGATTGCAAATATATTTATATCATTACTGTCACAAACTTCCATGTATTTTAGAGAGATTTTATGTAAGCGACACAAAGTAATGCATCTTGAACACTATGAAAGTACAACTAAAGAGCATGAGTGTGCTGATAGTTGTCAACACTAAACCAATGGAAAAACATTAAGGTTCCCTCATCTTCTAAGCAGTCCAGATTCACATGTAAACATTTAACAAAGTCAATTGTGCAATTATTCATCAATGGACTTAATCCACTGATGAATAAATATCACAATCTTGCAGAAAATTATTTGACTTTTTTATCCAAAGGTAAGAGAAATTCAAAAACATTTCAAAACCACAACAAAACAATAGATTCATGAAGGACGACAGTTGTCCTTCTTTAAATATGGATGAGAGGATGAAATATAACAAAATGACAAGAAATTTAATATTAACATTGTTGTTCCAGAATTATTAAATAAACAATTGTGGACACCAGCTAATTCTGTCACACATTCCATCTTCAGAGTGATGGTATGATCAGCCGTGAACACTTATTTTGAGTTTTGTGTGATCTAAACTATCAAAGGCAACTGAAAACTCTATCAGGTCAGTTTATTCCGCAGTGCCCTCACAGCTGGCCAGCGCTTTAACCATAAACTGTTTTCAGCAGCAGTGGAATGGAAATAGAAAAAGAGCTCATCTTTCTGTTTGTTGAAAACAGACAGAAAGATGTCTGTCTGACAGAAAACAGACAGAAAGATGTCTGTTTTCTGTCAGACAGAAAGACAGAAAGATGTCTGTCCCCAGGACAATTCCTGAGTTTTGTGTGATCTAAACTATCAAAGGCAACTGAAAACTCTATTGGAGTTTTCAGTTGCAGGAATTGTCCTGGGGACTGGAGAAAAATAGAGCAAAGAGTAGTTAAGAAGTGAAGGTGGAATCAGCCTAAACTTACAGGAGGAAGGATGGAACTGTCAGGCTGAGTTTTACTTGCATAAATTGACTCAAATTAATGCAGTCCCAGCATCAATGTTTAAGTATGTAATTAAGAGTTGGAAGTGTTTCCAAAAAGTGTGATTAATCATCCAAATTACCTTAAAACTTAAAACAAATTAGATGAAGACTATATAAATAGCACTTCTTTTTTACAGTGCAAATATTTGATTGAATTAAATAAGAAGAATAAAGCGCTCACATTAATTTAAAAACTGACAGATTAAATGTTCTCCGTGGATTCTTTCTAAACATGTATTTGTCTCCATCTCCCTTCACTTCTGGCATGAAAGAAATTAAGTGAGCGCTTTAATCCCCAACAACATAACGTCAGGGAAACTGTCATCTTTCAGCAACAGCAACCGTTCTCTTTTATAAAACCCGTTTTTTCGTCGTCACTCACCACTATCCCCATGAGGATAAAGTCTCACTTAAAGAACAGGAAAATATAAAAGAAAATGTTTAAAGGCATCGCTGGAATTTACTAAAACAATTAGGGAGCTCTGCAGTGTGGAAAGAGTCCAGACGAGGAGGGAAAAGTACAAGGCCTCTCAGAAGTTAAAAGCACATGAACAAGCAGTCTGTTTGTATGGACATCACGTTCACTTTGACTACATTACATCAGTGCTCTTATGTGTACTCTGGTTCCACAGCTGCTGTTGTCACAGTGCATCAAACAAGAAAATGCTTGTTTTTATTACATCACATCTTTCAAGACGAAGACCTGGAGGAAGAGCAGACCGAGACTTCTTTCAAATCCATCTTCTTCTGATTAGATCAGTAGAAAATCACAGCAAATAATAGAAAATACATTCATGTTACTCGTAGTGAGAACTTACATTGAGCTTTTACGTTTATATGTGTGTTCAGCATATACTGTACAGAAAACCCCATTCACAGGGGTCAAGAAACACAGTTGCCCATATATACTTAAGTCAGCCTCTAGAACTGACCATTTTAATAGTTCAAAACCAATTATGCTTTAATATGCACAGTGGAAACCATCTACAGCAGAAATTAAAATCTGAAGTCTTTATTTCTGCTCTTATGAGTCCAGCTAGTTTTCATTAAAAAAAATGAAATAAAATAAATTAAAATGTAATAAAAAATACATGAAACTCCAGGATTGGCTACTTGTCAAACGCCAGTCAATAGCCTGTCAAAAAGCATTGCACCAAGGTGTCATGAGGTAGTGTGGTGAGGTGAGGGAGGACGCCAGGAGACCCAGGTAAGATGAAGCAGAGTATTTTAATGATGAATATGGTTCCAGAATAACAGTCCAATATAAGTCCAAACACCGGGCAGCACGGCCGAGCAGAAGCCAGGGCTCGACGCCGGTAGCACCAGGTATACGAAGGACAGGTGAACAGACTGAACAGAAAAGAGCCAAAATAGACAAGGACCCCACGAGGAACAGAGGACACAAGTGGGATTAAATACACAGAGGGTAATCAAGGAAACAAGAAACACCTGGGGATAATCAAGAAGAGACAGGACAACACGGAGAGCACAGAGGACACAGAGACTCAAAATAAATACACAGAAAAACACAGATCACGACACAAGGTTCAAGGTTCAGCTTCCCTGTTTGCATTTTGTTTTGTTTGTTTTAGGTAAATTCTTGAATTTACCTAAAAAATTATTTGTTTTAGGTAAATTATTATTTGTGAATAATTCTGAGTTACATTCCACAGAAAAATCAGCAAATGCTGAGCTGGAACAAGGCCTCAGTTTGTTTGATGCAGGAAAATCAATAGAATTTGTCAAATGTTGTATCTTGCAGACAGTGTTGTGTGATTTCTCCCTCTGCAGAGATCTTATAAAACAATCCAGGATTGTAGTGAGCTAATTTTTGATTAGCACTCTGGTTTTATTATCAGGCACTTGGGTTGGGGCTGAAACTATCTATTTAAAACTCCATGAAGCAGGTTAAATAATCTGAAAAATCAAAGCCCTACACTTTTTCTTCCTTTGCAGCCTTCATTACTCACTCTGCTTCATCAGATGGAAACCCAAGCTGCCCAGACCCTTCAGGGTCAAATGAATGTGGTATGATGTACTTTAAAGTTCGTCATCAGAGATATTTATACTTTATGGAACAATAACTTGTCCTTAGAGAGCACAGAGTTCTCTTTAAACAATTAGCAGAATGATGAAACTATGGAAACGGACATAAATCAATGCTGAGACAGATGCACTCATGATGCACTAAAAACTGAGTCAGTCTAAATGGTTGCTTAATTCTGTTAATGTTACAATTACATAATTTAGCCACTTTTATATTTTGCTTCATATTTTGTCAATACATTTTTAGGCTTAGATTTGGAGGAACTACTTCAAGACACTGAAGTATTTTTAAAGTATTCCACTGAGGTTTCAAGTTACATTATGTTAATAAGGCCTCATTAACACAAAGAGGCATCATTTGACCCTTTGATGACTGTCAAATCCACGTTCTTGTAAAAAAACATCACACCCAGTCTGTTGCTCATTTGTCAGAATGCCTGGGTGAAATTAAAGCTTAGATTTCCCTGAATCGTTTGGGCTTCAGTGATAAAACCACTGAGGTCCTTCTATTCCAGTGGCCCTTGTGACACCTAGCATGTCAATCTTGGCTTTTTGGCTTCATATTTAAAATTCACCACCACCAATGTGGGGGCAAAGTTAGTTGGCAGTCTTATATTTGACACATAAATCAAACCTGTAGTAAAGTGAGACGCATTGGTGATTCTTGAACAGTTTGGTGACCATCCATCACTCACTGACCGCCGCGGATTCCACCAAGTCTTGCATACCACTACTAGTAATGTTGCCTGTTGTGCTGCCTTTTAAAATTATACACAAGATCTTTTTTGCAAATCAAACACATTGCATTCACATTGAAGGTCTCCAAAATATTTACCAAACTTAACACGCGGTGAAATAAGTAGTTCATTCATTACAGTGTAGAGTATGGATTATATAGAGTAAGTTTCTGGTAAGACATGCACAAAGTCTATTTCAAATCAATTTATTTGAAATGTTGCATCTTCCTGTCCCACCTCCTGCGCCACCTGCTTTAAGTTCCATTTTTCCTCAACAGTTTCTCTGCTAATGAGCTGGCTCTCTGATTGGCAGCTGGAGCAGCCGCCCAGCCGAGAGTCGGTGCAGCACAGAGACACTCAGCTCGCTTCCCACCACGAGGCAGCTACAGACTTCAGGGTCTGCTAAAGCTGGAAGACAACATTTGAATCAAACAAACAAGGGGCTTTTCATTTTTAACAGGCAGCGACCGATTGCTACTTGTTATTTTCCGTCCTGGTGTTTCTTCATGTTTTTCAGTTCATGTTAAAGTGTTAATTTATTACTGTGTAATTATTTTGTCTTTGCTGAATAGCGAGGCTGACAAGAGAAGTCTAACTAAAGGTAAAACCTCTGCTTTCATCTGGAGAAATTATAACCATGATGTCTATTGTGAAGTTACAGTTTTCTATGAAGGAAAAAAAAACAGTGTGTTTAAGTTTACATTGATATTTAAAAGTAACAATGTTTGAAGTTAAGGTTCAGTTTTCTAAGCCACATTAAATCAGATTTATGCATACACGTTCAGATATGCACATATAGTTCAGAAATCTTTAAAGTGTTGCTCACGTTTTCCATACTGATCCAAATTGATCCACGGAGAACTGTATCTTTACACAAAGGAGGAAATTCGAAACACCTAAAGCCTCTGAAGTTTAAACAATTAGAAGCTGTTTTGGTTTTACTGCAAAGATAGAAGAACACCCAAACTGCCAGCCTCAGATGAACAGAAATGTATTATATTTCTCAGGAACAATCTAGAATAACCGAGGCTCAGACCTTCTATGAACTACAAGTTCATGGTGGTGGTGCTGTTTCACTACCACTTTATAAAGAACTGTCTCAAAATTCTTTAATCACTTAAAAACAAGTAGATGATTGAAACTTGGATGGTTGGCTCCAGCTAGATGTTCTGACAGGACAATGAGAACAAATGCACATCCAGACTTGGAATAGACGTGTCTTGAAGTCCAACAGAATATCCAAGAGGTTTGCATTGCTGGATCCACAAAGCAAACAGGGAGGGTTCTGGGACAAGGTACTGAGTCATAGATGGATCCGATCAGGAAGCTCAGCCTGGCTTGTTGACTTGCCAGCAGTGGGATCTACTCACCACCTGCAGCAAAGATGGCCATTTCTGACTGATTTCATTCACTGAGGAAACCCAGCATCAGAGAAGTCTCTGGGTGGTTCCAGATTGTCAGGTGGAATGATGGAATGTAACATTACAGAAATAGTAAGTGACCATTTTGGAACCATATGAACTGTGCACCTAAAAATGCCATACTGTTTATTATGGTTCATCTTTATTTGAAAAACATATTCAAAATATTTACCCATGTCCAATAGTACTGAGTGTTCTTGTTCTGTATCAACCCTAACAGGAAGAGTTCCAGAGACCAGAACACAGGTGAAAATTGTTCCTGCCAGTAAAATCCTAGAACTCAACCTCTGAACTTCATGTGAACAGCATTAGCTCATAGACAATATTATGGAGGAATATCATTCTTCCATTCATGAGATGTAACACTCATGCTTATGTTGTGTAATAAACAAGTGAAAGGTTTAAGACATTTTTACACAACTTATATAGGCAAACATCTCAGTCATTGGCTATTATTGATTCAATCAATATTTTTTATATATCAGCCGAGTTGTCAACTGGATTGACACATTTGAGCTGCCAGTCTGTTCCATTTAAAGGTTTTGCCCGAAAGATGCTTTACTTACAGATGGTTTCTTTCAGGACGGCTCATGATAGACGTCATTCCTTCTCTTCAATATTTTATCACCTTTTGGTTTGGAAACCAAACTTCTGATGACATTCTAATCAGTCTCAGTGGTGATTTTCGATAATTTTGTCATTTCAAATTCTTGTGGCACTTTTAGTGTTGTTCACAGGCAATTTGAAGAAAATCACCTTCTTTCCCTAACTGTGATAATGTGTCGTCTCCATTAAAGCAGGTTTCATGACAAAATGTTTTTATTTGTAACTGATCATCCAGTCAACATCTTCAAGCATCACAGAAACGCAGGTGATATTGAGTGTAGAAACACTATTGAACTTCAGTGCTTCATATGTGCGCATTATTAATTATTCATGACAATTTTGAAAGGCCCCAAAAGGCAGAAATAAATGCATCAGAGCATGCTTCAGTATTTATGGGTCAACAAACTAAGTCGTGCTTGTTTAGTCTCTTGAAGCCTTTTACGTTAAAGTCTCAAGCATTACTCATTTGTTTTCCCCTCAAGTCATAAGTTGTTGGACATGGAAGGTTTGTTCTGAGTTCTTCACACATGGATGCTTCAGACCTACCGATCTGCTGCATTAGCCTAAGTTCCAGCTTGATTAGCCGTCACCAGTGACCAACCAATCAGAAGCTCTGTGTTATTATTTTTTGTAATGTATCCACTTATCATCTGCTTCTTTGTTGTGGGTCAGTGGCTTTGTACTCCACATATTGTTTGTTTTAAATGTGCAATTGACAAGTAAAACATTTTCAAACAATTTTTGAAATTTGCCATCTTTAAGTTTAACATACACATTCTAAATTCTGTGATAGACACATAAGCATGAACACCCCATTTTAGATCATATTCCTCTTCACCTGAGATGAGTGGGTCCACTGAGAGCAGAGTGTGCTTTCAGATGCTGCAGGCTGGATTGCAGAACCAAAGGCTCGTAGCATTCACCTGAACAAAGTGCAGATCATCAGCTCCTCTGTATCTGGAGGAGTTCTTTGTTGCTGTTCTAACTCAGGCTTTCCACATGTATAACAACCAAAGTTTTCGACGTCATCCTCCACATTTTAGCTCTATAGGTTTCTGCTGATTAACTGATTCCTTAGGCCAGTTGGGCTCTTAAATGTACTATGTTGCTGCTACAACAGTTTATTTCATAACATTCATTCCACTTTCACTTTGTACATCAGGGGCAATCTGAGTTACAGTTTACAGCCATTTCAGAGGTTAATAACTTCCTGCCCTGACAAAGACTTCGACCACAGGGCGATATTAATTCAAGTTTTGCCCCATAATTTCAAAATTGGGTGCCAATCCCATTATCATTTAAATCTTACTTCTTCCTGCCTTTGTTGTCCCAGAGCTGAGCGCACTAAGTGGTGTGTGGGTGCCAGCAGACAATGAAAAACTCATTACTCGCATTCAGTGTGTAGCTTGCCATTGCAGAAAATGAATATGTCATTAGCCTATGTCATTAACCCCACAAGTAAATTGTTTTAAATCCAGCCTGCACTATATGCGTTATGTAAAGCAGTCCTGGATCGGTTCTGGATTCATTCAGACCTTGAAGTCTGTTCCACCATTAATTAGAAATCATTGTTCATGGAGCACAAAAGAAAACCTAATTCATTTTTGATTTACATGTCATATTGATTTCAAGCATGCATGACTAACCTAACTTGATCTAAAATGAAGATCTTGGTTCATCAAAATTAATTATCCTTTCAGTTGAGATTTAAATGTTCTACCATGTTCTTTTCATGTCAATGAAAACTGGTTTAAACATTATTTTGTGAGCTAATCAAATGGAACTAATGTGTGCTGATATCTGTGAAACTCACACAACGAGAAAGCACTGAGCTAGTTAAAGCATTTTCACCTATTATCAGAGAGGAAGAAACTAAAGCTGCAGATACGTAATGGGTTAAATCTAGACTTTAAACTGGCTACAAGTGATTCATTTTATATTTGACAGTACGAGTCCCTTCTAAACTCCAGCCCTCAACCTTTAATAATTGACGTGGTTCGGCTAGATGATTGGGATGCAACAAAGTAAAACACAATTATACATTAATTATACACAGATTGAAGTTTTTAAAACCTTTATCTTTGTGCTTTTTGCTGCTTTTTCTGCATTTAGGTAATGAAAACATAACATTAAAGATTGAAACACAGCACTGGTCTGGTTGGATTGATGGATCATTACATTAATCTACCAGGTATTAAAAATGAAAAATAATTTCTTTGGCAAAGTCTGCACAGTATTCAAGTATTCATGTTGATTAATAATCATTTCCTCTTTGAAATAAACAAGAACAAACATAAAAAGATAACAGACTTCCTCAAAACCATTTATTCCATGCTGGGTTCATCATAACATGGCTTTCTTCCAGTGGTGATAAAAACAATTACCATGAAGAGCCCAGAGAAAGCCATCTTAATATCACCGAATGACTAAATAAACAAATACAAACGTTAGAATATAGCTATAATATTAAAATGTTCAGAAAATTAATAAAGCCAGAAGTTTCCACAAACTGTGTTAAAGTAGTCAGATTATTTTAAGTTGCAATAAATTGATGATTGAGCCTTATCGTTAGGTTTATAACTCTTAACTTTTAAAAATATTTATATCATGTTACCATTTCCATTTTTGAGCGTTACATTGTGTTATAATGTTATTCCCTCATCAGAAACAAGAAACACCTGGAGTGTTGCTTTGCTCTTTTATGCATGAAAGAGAAATCCTTCATGCTCAAAAGATTACAATCCATTCAGGGGTGAGTAATTGCCTGCTCTCACAAAGCTCCGCCTATTTCCTTAAAGCTCCACCTTGGAGCTGCAGTCTCCAGCTGAGCTCCTCTCCCAGCACCCCTCCCAAAACCTCCCCCACTTACCTCCTCCAGACTAGTGACAGCAGCAATAAGCAAACGCATGGTGGACCTGCTAAGCTCATCATAGGATCTACAACGCTCCTAAGTGTTGTAATGATGTGTATAATGGGGAGTGATGGAAGGAGCAGGAGGTTCTTACAGAGACAGAGGCCAATTTCAACCTATCACTTACAGCAATGATGCAATGTCAAGTATTTTTGATAAATACAGCATGTTTTTTTTATAAAAAACGGACGTTAACACAGTTACTTGATTGTGTTATAAATGTCACTGTGTGCCTGGAGAATACATGTTACTGCCCCCTCTAAAGGTCAGGCAGGTTCTGTCCAGGTCTCTGTCTGTTGGACATGGTTTTGAGAAGGACATAACTATTTTAGGTTGAGCTTGAAATGGCTAATATTAGCTGAGGACGGGACAGATGTTAGCACTCTACTGCTTTAAGGATTTGTTCTCCTACAGAATGAGTGAGATAACATTTATCTACCAGGTAAGAGATTTTGCTGATATTTACCTCTTTGAAAAATCCCAACTATTCTTGTAGGACACTTGAACTTCTGCTCTTGACATCACTTTGTCAAATGTAACTCTGTATACTCTGTGACACCTACAGGTGCGGCGACCATCTTCTGATGTCTATCTACTTCTCTTTTTTGTACTATTATTTCTTTATCTTGAGTTAAGCACAATCTCTAATCTCGTTGTAATCTGTGGATCGATCTATCTATCTATCTATCTATCTATCTATCTATCTATCTATCTATCTATCTATCTATCTATCTATCTATCTATCTA
>CAEFZY010006230.1:0-13702 GCA_903066815.1 Brachyrhaphis roseni
AGCATGAGGGTGATTCCTGTGAAGAGAAGCATGTGTGTGCGGGGGTGTGGGGGTGTGTGTGTGTGTGTGTGTGTGTGTCGGTTCAATAAGTAAAACGGCTGACATTAACCGATTTCCATCTTGGTCGTGTGACATTAATGTATTAATGTTGATGCAGTGCAGGACTGAATTGTGTTTAACTGAAGAAAGAAGCAATAACAGCAGTAGCTGTGTTTACATTCACCATTTACTAGCGCAGCTTGACATTTCAAAAATGAATTTGAAAAAAACTCGTTTTTCTTTAAGTTTGGGCACTACGATGATTGGCCGAATAAAAATAGAAACTGCAATGAAAATTTTTTTAATAAAACACCTTTTTTCACATCACATGAGTCACAGGCTCAACAACTGGATGTTGCCACTCGCGCAAACCACAAAGAGGAGGAACAGGAAGTAGTTGAAGGACTGTGCCGCGGCACGTTTTATGATGACTTGGCGCATGAACAAACTTTTTCACGTGTGATTTTGTGTTTCTTATTCAATGGAAACATTGCCAAATTGTTTTTTTTTTCAGAATTAATGGAATATTGACAAAGTTTTGCACACAGCTGTATTGGAAACACAGCTAATGTGTTTTTTTGTTTGGTTATTGGTCGTAGCAGCAATATTGTCAGATATCGGCCCAAGCTTTCACATCAGTGCATCCCCAAATATTTAAATTTGACTTATGTATTGACAGAATATGATGCTTGTTCAGATCAAAAAACATTGTAAAAAAAATTTACCTTAAGTCATCATTTGTTGAAGCTGGTTAAGCTTAGCCAAGTTTATCGACAGTGTGAAACATTTTTGTGGAAAGCAGCTTCACGCCATTCCTGATGTTTTAGATCAAGAAAAATTAAACAACAAAAATAGGAGAAAGGACCTCCAACTTGTAAATTCAATTTACAAGTTGTAAATTTACAAATTTACATTAAATTTACAATTTACATTCAATTGTCAACTTATGTGGGGGGAAGATGGTTAGTTATACCTTTTATTTGAGCAATATCTGTTAATTACATCACCAGTTACCTAATGTAAAGACATGAACCAAATACAGCTCCATGTCAACGAGCTGCTGTGCCACGTTAAACACCGGTTTAAGGTGGCACAGCATCTCGCGCGCAGCTCACGTTCGTACGATACAAAAGAATCCATCAGAATGTAACTTACCGGCGTCATTTGAGAGAATTGCTATCCTTTACAACAGCGCCCCCAGTGGCTAGGCGTATCAACTACAATCAAACTGATGTCGAAGGGTTCTGGCCCAACAGACCACGCCCATACTGCAGGCTTCGACATCCCATCCTGAATATCTTCAATATACACACAAACACACTTGTTATCAAAATATAGGATTCTTTCAACATGCAGTGTGATTTGCAAGCAGCTATGCGGTCGTCTTCGTTCCGTCCTTCACGGTCCATTTGTCCGGTTCGGGTCTGTAAGGGAGATAAGAGTCGAGGCAAATAACTCCCCCCGCCCCGGGTGTGTTACCATCCTCCTAATATCCATCTGCGGCCGCCATGACGGGATGACGGTGTTTAAACAACATGGCGGAGGCTAAACACAAAACTCTAAATATATTACATACTGAACATCAACAGACCGAGGAGATGCCCACATCTCAAAGGCGAAGACTATTAAATTAAATGTGTTCACACAACCTAATGTTAAAAGAACCACTAAACAATAAAGAAAGCACTATAATAAGAACATATAACCCGTTACAATCCAGATGAGTGATGCTTCCGTCGCAATTTCTTTAAGCTTTACTTCTATTCACAGGAGACAACATGGATCCAGACTCCTGCTCGTGTTGGTCTGATAGAGAGCGAGCTCACCCTCAAGCCTCGAGCAGCTAGTGACACGTGAACCCCCAGAGGAAGGCGTGAGGAGGAGAGCAGAGCCGCCCTGGGGTCTCTTCCTGTGGGCATCCAGCGTCAAATCCTGCACTTCTCCGTTGTTTGCGTAGCACGAGCACGTTTCACCCAGGTGGCTTTTGTAAGATGGCGTCTGAGTCTGCGCAGTTCCGGAAGAAGAGGACGGCGATGTTGGTGACGTAACAAAAAAAAAAAGCGTGTTATGTTTGTTTTTTTTGAACAGTGAACAGTGAATGGTCCTCATGTGCACGCCAGACCGATGGAGTTATCGACGACAAGGACGGATTTGATGTGGCATCAGGACACACTCCGTGTGTTCCTATAGGCAGAAGGTAATGTGCGTGCAGATACAAGAGCACGTGCTGGGATATGTTTGATGTTTGGTGGGCAGCCATTACTGGGCTGTGACTGTGGCCTGCAGCTAGCTAGGTATTTCTGGCTTAACAGCACAGTGATGTGTTTACTATCGGACCTACTGAGAGCACAGAACAAAGACAATGTTACTAACATACACAGCATTTCATTTGACTCTTTTTATCAACTGCTTTCTTCACCATCTTGCAGTCGCTGGCTAATGGCAGCTTTACATCTGAAACATAATCAACAGAATAGTTAATAACAGTATGCGTGTGTCTTAGCAGAGTGAGGTTTAGACTGAGCATACATTTGACCAAGTCTCCTAGGTTATTCATTTGACTTTGAAGGACTCATCTTTAAACCATTGTCCTTAGTCAAACAAAAGAGCAGCTAGTAGCTGTTAGCATTGATTCCAATATGGAAGAACCACAAAATCTGTTGAAGGTTACCTTCTTGATTTTTCTTAAACGTTGATATGTCTTGTCTTTTTAATAACAAACCTTCCCAAAAGAAATCAACTTCATAATCTTAAATCAACATCTAAGGTAGAAGACCGAGAAGCTAACCATGGCTAACTGCTATTTTGTTTGAACTTCTCCAGAATTTGACAGAGTACCTGAATCATACCAATATTTAAGCTTCCTGTTGTGTTTTATACAATCCACTTTTGTCCATCATCTACCACCTATTGTTCCTTGGGGTTTGTGCATACCTCCAGCAATCAATGGGCAAATGGTGGGTACAGATCACCAGTCCATCACAGGACAAACAACCAAGCTTACACTTAGTGGCTTATTCTTAATGTCAAGAAAATTAAACAAGAAGCATGCGGCTTTCTGGACTCTGGGTGGAAGCTGTAATACCCAAAGAGAACCCACAAATATTTATGGAGAAAATGCAAACTCCGTACATAAAGATTCTGATTTGGGTTTGAACCAAGGACATTTGTACTCCACAGCAACAGTGATAACTCCAATAAAATGCAGCCCCCACCCGTATTGTTTGACTTATAAACTTTGTGCCCAAAAGTTGCTGCTTTCAACAGAAGACTATTGAGAAAGGTTTCCTTCTACTTTAACAGCCAAAGACTTAAAATAACTTTCTGTGATCTTGACTGATTCTTGGTGTTGAGATATTCCAATGTTGTGAAAAGCCAGGTATACCATCCAGTTTAGGACATCTGGATTGGCCAGTTTTCTGAATATGTTTAGATCATAGTGTAATGCAGCTTTGCCCCCACCCCCACCTGTTGCTGCTGATCAGCTAGCTAGGAACCGGCTAAAGTTGCTTTCAGTCAAATTTGGCTGTTGGGTAACCCTCCTTCAGTAGGAACTCCATTTGGCAAACTTCAAGTTTTAGGAAGGTTTGATGGCAAATATGTTCGAAAGTTTGATGGCAACTATAAGCAGCTTGACTTACTAACCAACTTATAGCAGCTTGTTATAGTTGTTACTATTTAAAGAACAGAATGATAAGAAGAGATAATAAATATCTCTACAATGTCTCAAGCCATCACATTTAGTGGTTTGTTTAAAATTTTGCTTAAGTAAACATAGTTGGAATAATTATTGTTTTTCGGACAATTTACTGACATCTATAACTATGATGGGGAGATGTGTTTTGTATTTCTACCGATATTGTGACGCTCTTGTTAATTTGCCATGACATTTATTTCTGGCTACCCCACATTTTCTTCAATCTTTCCTTCTCTTCCATCTCCACTCTCCTTGAATATTAGCATCTTGGTCACTAAGATTCATATCAGTTGAGGGAATAAAATGAAGTCTTTCAAACTATATATCGTATTAGGAAGCAGACTTTCTGTTAGGAGGCACTGACATTGTGCTAGTTATGACTCCACATATCGTACAACTTTAAACTCCACTAAATAATATCTGTCAGCAGAAGGTTGGGTATAGTCATTTTATTTAAATAAGGCGGTCGTCATATATATTTTTTAAACCTGAGGTTTTTCACTTGTTTTTTTTTCCACACAACATGACAGAGTGTTGGCTGAAAGCTGGATTCAGCCACTGTTTCAGCAGTGGAGACAAAACTGAACTTTGCGTATACAGATCTATTCATTATTGGAAAGTTAAGTTTTTTCAGTAACTAAATGTGCCAAGTCAAATATATTAAATACAATAACTCATCTTTTTTTGTTAATTATGATGATTTTCTGCTTCCAGCTAATGAAAACATGACATTTAAGAATAAAGTATCACATCAAATCAATAAAAAAAATAAAGAAATATGATTGTAAAAATTAGTTTTATGTCTCATTAATTTTCAAAATAAGCAAATGAGAGTGTAATTTATTGAAAATGACTGTAGAACCGGGAAATGAAGTGCAGCTGGAATGACTTCTTACCAACAGAGTCATGTTGAAATTACAAGTTTGACTAATTAGGGGATATTTGTTTGGTAATATAGAATAGGAAGAGTGCTATTAATATTTTAGGATTTTAAACCTTCAAACACTTGCTATCATACATTATCAGTGGCCAGTTTACCAGTAGTTTTTCTGGATAATATGTTTGGGTTTGTTTTTTTTCTAAAAACTACAGTACATGCAATATTATTTGTTTAAGCTTTATTTCAGTTCTACAATTACATGTAAAATATTAAATTAACAACCAGACCTGTGCCTCAGGTTTCTGGATGGAGACAGAAGTTTGGAATCTGTGTGCATCAAAACCTGTGTGTAATGTTCACTTAGCTGACTGTGGGGTGTGTCTGTTGTTGTCATGGTTTTAACTGTGCAGATTATAATTTTACAAAACAAAATTTCTGACTTTATAAACTGCAGAGGCAGTTTACACACTCACACTACTGTTGTTCCTAGAAAAATTTGATAAGCTGTGTAAACTTGGCTCGATGTTCCCCAGTGAGAGTCAGCTTTTTTAGGCTGATGTCACATTACAACTATTTTAAGAGAGAAACCCGTTTCCCACTGCCCATAAACACATCCTGATGAGCCACATTCCAGGATGGAAAATAAGAAACTTGTTCATTTTCAAGATGTAAAAGGTAGGGCTGGACAATATAGCTTAAAAATAACATTTCTAGGTGGTTGGGGTTTTTTCATACCAAATCCAATTTCTGATTTTAATAAGTTTTTTTCAAATTTTCTTAAAAAGAAACTACAACTGACAGAAAATATTTTCAAAAACTGGATTTAGTCTTTTCTGGGATTTGACCTGAATTCAAAGTCAAAATAGATACAAGCCATAAAGCAAGATGGTAGGCCCAGGCTGAGCTGATATCGCTCTGAACAATGGAAGCCCAAGGAATGTAATGGAGAGGAAAAAAATACAGATTTTTTTTTCTCCAAAAATCAAATCATCATAAACAGAAAGTTTGATTAATTGATAAAATTGATTTATTGTCCAGCTCTGTTTAAAAGGAAACTGCATTATCTGTGACATATGTAGTTGGTTTAGGCTGGCAGAGAGTGAGAGAGAGCAAGACCTTCCACAGATAATGGCTTACATAAAGTATATTTAGAATTTAATTGATCATTTAAAACAGTGGTGATATTTGGATTTACAATGGTTCTGTGTTCCCAATATGATAAATTAAAAACAGACAATGAAAAACATTATTTGAATTTTGTTCTATTTTCATCTTATATTACAGTTGTTCAAGAGAGATCAGAATCGTTGTTAGGATGGAAATGAGCTACAAAGTTCTGATCAGTTCATCTCAACTGTGCAGTGTTGAGTGGTTTGTCTGAGTTTTTAGGGGGACTTTTTAGGATCAGGAAAATGTACAGTCTGTTTATATAAAGACTTGAGGCACAGTTCATCAGTTACAGTGTTACTCTAAGCTGTACTTTTAAGATTTGAAATATCAGTTTACTGTATGCAAAATCTCATGAAATGTCCAGCTGTACTGACACAGTGTGGATCTTGTTTTTCAGGATGCCATCTTGAAATATTATGCCAAGAAGTGGGATCCTTCAGGGGTCGGTTCATGGCCTCTTCGAAGACTCGTCAAGGTATGGTGATCCTGAAGGAAGGGGCGACTGCCCCTGCAGCAGCTCCAACGGTTGATCATTCACCTGCATGCCTTGTGGCTGTAAGACCAGGAAAGGTGCTAAACAGTGGGACTGTGCCGGGCATCTGTGTGTCCACCGGTGAAGCAAATATTAGTGGGAAACACAAGATGCATCCAGCCAAGGAGGCCATCATGAAGATGGGTGAACTCAGGCATCCCACCTGTATAAACTCTCCTTCCGATGTCCTGTCACCGGACTGCGTCTGTAAAGATGTCAAAGTGACACTAGACAACAACGGCATGTGGAATGAGTTCTATAAATGTAGAACAGAAATGATTCTGACCAAGCAAGGCAGCAGAATGTTCCCTTACTGCCGCTTCCGCGTCACTGGCTTGCAGTCATCAAGGAAGTACTCTCTGGTCATGGACGTTGAGCCTTTTGACAACAGTCAGTATAGGTGGACGGGTGAGAGCTGGCAAGTTTGCCGAAAAGCAGAACGTCACGTGAGGAGTAAGCCTTTCGTTCATCCAGACTCTCCAGCAACAGGTCAGCACTGGATGCAGAGTCCAGTGTCCTTTTACAGACTGAAACTCACAAACAACACCTCAGACCAGGAGGGGAACATTATCCTGCATCCGATGCACCGCTATTTACCGCAGCTGCATGTGGTCCAGGCAGACAAAGCCATAGAAGACTTTAGACTGAACGGTCCCAATGTTCTCACTTTCACTTTCCCCCAGACTGAGTTCATAACGGTCACCACATACCAAAACCCCCAGTTTACCCAACTGAAGGTGAACTATAATCCGTTTGTTAAAAAACTGAAGGAGGACCGGGTCAATACATGTGGCTTAAGACTCAAAGGAAACGCAGGCAAAGATTCGAACAGTTACGAAGGTAAGACGAACACTGAGCAGCATCCCGTGAAGAAGAGCTTAAAGATTTTGCTAGCAAACCACAAACCCAGAAATTCAAAGGCATTGGACGTAAAGCTATCACCGCCAAACGCGCCTCAGGAAAAATCCACAACGAGCAACACCCAGCCAGCCGCCACCACTCCAGTGGAAAGTCCCAGGTAAGTCCTGACAGTTCAATGTGAAAAATATCTTTACTACGTTTTTGCCACAGCAAGAAGTCTTTAGGTCCAAGTCAAGATGTCATTAAGCAACGTTCTTCAAGAAGTCTCTGTTTCCACAGTCACTCAAAGCCCTGAAAGACTAGGCTGGTATTTTGTATAGAATGAATGGCAAATTTGATCTAAAAAACGACTCTGGCTTTCTAAAATGTTTTCTCTTTGATATCTGGTGGTTGTCAGTGTTTTGTAAACTCCCTCTGATAGCATACCAAAATGGATTCTGTTTCTTGAGAAGACCTTTCGTCCTGTGGAATGGATCAGTTTGGATTACCTTATTGTTGCAGAGGTTTATTTTAGGAATTAAGTACTGACATTTGTCCCGTTGTTGCCTTGGTTTTTAGCAATAAAGCATTCTCTAAACCTTTGTGAAACCAACCCAACATTGCTTTAAATCACCTACCTGCATTTTTTAAATATAACATTCCTCCTCTTTAAAAGTAAACCCTAGTTTTAAAATTGAAATGAAAGATCCTTAAATAAAACATTCCTGCTTCTAAAACATATATTTTAATATCCAGGCAACAATAATTGTAATGAGTTAAAATAAGTGTTTTTTGTTTAGTTTTTTTTATTATTAAAATTTTTTTCACTTTGTCTTGTTTAATGCATCAACTTGTACTGACACTGCAGGTACCTTTACATTCATTTATCAGCCATTCTAGCACAAGAGCTTTTACGTCTCATATTAATGTGTGTTGGACGTGTTAAGTGTATCATGAGTAGGTTTTAAAAATGAAAATGTGTATTTTGAGTGAAGCATAATACATTTGTTTTCCTTATCTTCATTTAATCGTTTTGGTACTATTGTTTACCAGGTTGTTATTACTAGATATTCAATAGCTTTATTTACAGTTATAAATAATAAAATAAAGGAGAATATTATTGTAATGTTCATTTATTTTTGTAACTCCATTCTGTTGGTGGTTGGTGCAGTCTTGTGTTTTGTTTTGTTTTTTTCTCTCTGTTAAAAATAATCAAACTATGCCATTTCTTCTTTCCTGTTGGCCATGTTTGTGTGTATTGGGGTCCCTTGCATTTTAAAAATTGGCAGATAATTTAAAAATCCTGCTGTCTGAACCTTAGCCAATTCATTATAGTTACAGAGATAGGTCAGGATAACCTAAAAAAGTCTGACATTAAGTTTTATCAAAACGGAAAGTATTAAGTGTAGTCTTCAAAGTAGACAGGGTGTCTGCCGCGTGGTCTAAAACTGGGAGCTGGGCTGAGAACACTCAAATTCAGCTAATGATGTATTGACAGATAGTAAACAGTTAATTATTTATCTCTACTTTGTAACAGTTCCCCCTTCAGTACTAATTTCTGTATTTCTTTGAGGTGTGACCTGTCTATTCCAATTTTGATTGATTTTGTTTTTTCCCCAAAACACTTGCTTTTTAAACAGTTGAATGTAACCAGCATTGATCATAAATGCTGCAGGTTTTTGATGCGAACAGTCGAGGGTCCCGTTTTTCCACGTGTTGATTGCTCATCAAAGCCAGCTATCAATCTTTTTATTGAATTCTTTTTAATTGGGCTAAAAAAAAAAAACCCAAAAAACTTGATGTCAAGTATCAAACGGATATAAAATTTTTGTAGCATAGAGCGCTACAGTGCTAGGGGTTGTGAGACTGTCTTCCTCTTTTTGCTCAAACACCCAGATACTCAGCGTCCCCCCACCAGAAATGAGCAGATTTCGGTCCAGTTACTGATTGGTGTATCACTGTTGAAGATAAAGATATAAATTCTGGATATTTTTTAACAGTTAGAGCAAATTGACACAAATAGTATAAGTAAATATTAACAACAAAGAGTGCCGGTGTCACTAATGTGTCATTTCTCTCTGGTTTCCTTCAGCAGCAGTTCACGTCCAGTTCCGAAGTTAATTTCTGAGCTAATTTGCGAGGCTCATGTCTCACTGCAGAGATGTCACAAAGAGCAACGTGGCAGCAACCACAGCAACTCCTCCGGAGCAGCACAAAGCAACACTACGTCCACAACTTTGACAGACAGACTGACTAAACAGAATATTGTTCACAAGAACAATGGCTCTGTCACTACATTCACCAGGAAAAGTTCAACTGTTGAAGCGACAAGAAATGTCAAAGAGAACGAACATCTGTCTAACTCTAACTCCATTGGCGATGCCAGAACAGTCTGCTCCTCTGCTGCTCCTATAGAAGAGGAGGTTTCCTTGAACAAATCACACCAACAATGTAACGTAGGTGCCGAGTCGGATGGTGTGAAGCAACAGAAACGACCAGCTCGACTGCCCCTACCAGCACTTGCACTTTTTTTAAAGCAACATTCAACAAAATCTAAGAAGGCAAAGAACACACCGGAGTCTGCTCCTCAAGCACCTCTGCCTGAGTCCTGTGGTTCTCTGAGTCCTGCCGCAGCACCTCAACAGGAAACCAGCGTCAAGCCCATCATGGAGGACTGTGGAGGAAACGATCTTCTGCCAGATGAAAAGCTTTTAAATGTTATTGAACAGGCAGCTGAAACGAATCCCTCCAGCCCATCCGGTCCAGACCTTTTAACTGCTTCAGATGCAGCAGTTCCAGATCCAAAAGCTAAAGATCCCTTCATCACAATTTCTGAATGTTTAAGCTCGGAGTCGACAACCCCTAACCATAAAGCATTGATATCCAACTCTGACAATACATTCGACTCGCTTGAGATGTCTGCACTCAGCCTTTCCACATCTTCTACCTCTGGATCACCTGATTTGTCCTTGCATCTCAGTACGGCGTTGTCTCTCCCGGACTCCCCCAAAGCTGCAGCAGAGTCCTCCTCACTACCTTCAGGCTCCCGCTCCTTGAAGATCGACTCTCTGCTTCCGGACCCTCAGTGTTCCTCGTTCGATTTTGACCCTTTGTCGCCAGCGAGCTCCCCAGAACCTTTACCTCCTCTTCCAGCCTCATTAGCTTTAGAACTTGACTCTGCAACATCTGCTGCAGTGAGTACTCCGGACCCCCAACACTGCAGAAACTCATCAGTCTTTAAATGGCATACAGTGTTACCTCTGTCTGGGACATATGCAAACTCGTCTTTCACAACATTACAGCCCCAGCAGCAGTCGACGCCTGTAATGTCTGTCACTTCGCCTTTGTTGTCCTGCCTTCCTGAACCACAGAGTGTTATATCTTCGACGCAGACCACTCCAAAAGATTCCATTCCATCATTTCAAGACAGTGAACAGTCTCTGCCTTTCCCTGCAGAGCTGTCCCCCCTTGCTCTCCAGCTCCCGCTGTCTCCAACCTTCTCTTCACTGGACGAAGACGGCTTGTCGCCCACAACTTCCCTATCAGAGCTTGTGCACTTTTTCTCCACCGACGACGACATTGGGATGGAGTTTTCCAACACGGACACGGCGGCCGTGACCAGCCAACCCTTTCCAGTTTCGGAACCGGCGCGGCCCTCTGTACCGGTCCTGCCAGTCTCAAGCAGTAAGCCCTGCAAGAGAAAGAAGTCAACGAAGCTGGCCAGGTTGGAGGTGGGTCAGACTGGGAATGAGTACAGGAGTAAGCAGCCCAAAGTTGAAGAGGTTGAGGAGCAGCTTTTTGTCTCTTTCACATCAAAGGTAAAGTGAAGTTAATGTTTGGTGGAACAATGTTTAAAAAGGATAGTTCCAGATTCTTATGTTTGTGGTACATGGGCCCTTTGGCTTTAGCTTTAGTAGTGCTATGGACCTCTTATGATCTGGGAGGTCTTAACCATCCACTGAGGAGAATTCCCTCTTTTTTCTGTTCCAGTTAAATACATGGAATACTGTCAGGAAGCATGAACCAAATCCTAAACTTTCTCTGAACATTCTTTGTTTTTACTGTGACTTACTGATGATATAGACTTCCTACACAAAGTGATTGATTTATTTTACAGAGGTGGAGAAACATCCATCCATTCATTGATTTCATCAATCGATCTCCCTCTCCTAACTCAATCAATCAATGGTTCCATAATTCTGGAAGTATCCAGAGCACCCCTGGACTCAGATGGATGGTTTCATAACTTCCAGAATGTTTTGCAGGATTACAGTGAAAACATCAGAATTTATTATAAAAATGTCAAATATAATAGAGGTCTTTGTAATGAACAAATCTGCATGTGATTAAAAGTAATGCCTCAAGCAGCCATGTTTCCAAACATCTGTCACTGCAGAAACATTTATTTGCAACTCTGTTTACATCAGTAGTATTGATTCTGATTCATATCATCAACCAATCATTTGTGTGCATGTTTGCTGTTACTGTATTTTATAGACTTAATAGTCATTGTTTGTTGTCATTATTAACTTGTGGACTAATAATTTTTGCTGTGCTTTAAACATTTTCCCATCGATGAATTTTGAGAATAAGAATAAAAAGATTCCTATTGTTTCAGGAGGCCCTAAAACTTCACACTGCTGAGTCATCTGAAGAGCTGCTCCCTGACCCTCAGCTGACCCCCGACCCCAAACCTGATGAAGAGGCGGACGACAGCAGCAGCAGGGGTTCGCAACAAGCATCATTCTTTATCAAACCATCCGAGTTTGATTAACAATGTTTTCATCTAGTGAAGTTGAGGTTGTGTTGGTTATAGATTCTAGTTATCAGATGTTTGTCAGCTTTGGGGGCCGGGGGTGTGTAGGAGAGATGATGATGAATTCAGGTCTGACATGAACCTTCACAATTTCAACAGAGAGTATGGAGGAGACAATCGCGGTTCATGAGGAGACTCTTCTTCGAGACTTGAAACTTATGAAACACAGGCAGGTCATCCACCCTGTGCTGCAGGAAGGTATGCATTACTGCCTTCTAGGGGTGCACCGATAAATATGCCGGTCCATAAATCTGCCCATGATTTCCTTCATTTTAGGTGATCAAGGTTTCAGGCGATACTTACATGTGAAACTGATCATATCCACTGATCTTATTTATTTGCGCAAAGATCTGAAGATCATCCACTGTCCTTTTTTGCTCTGCCATGAGACTGACAGACCCGCCCATTAGGTCACTTCTACGGTTAACAACAGTCATCACAATGTTGCTAACTCGTTAACTTTGTCACTATATTTGGCAACTTCTCAGACAAAAAAAATAAAGTAAGCAAACGAAAAAAGGACGGTATTGGCCAAAATTGAAATCGGCAGGTCAAAAAAAAAAAAATCATTAAAACTTATTGATCGGCCAGAAAACTACAATCAGTGCACCCCTACTGGAATCCAGTGAGTTGACTTAAAGCTATCATTGGCTCTACGATAATGCTTCCCCCCTCCTGTCTGGTGATGTTTGTGGCCTCAGTTGGTCTTAAGATGACCCTCCTGGATCCGGCGCTGTCCATTGACCTGCAGTACCTGGGAGTCTCTCTTCCAATCCCCCTTCCTGGAGTCGTTATGGAGCCACTGACCCAGACGACCCCAACCTCTCAGGGTAGGCATCCTCACAGACTTGGTGCTTTTATTCTGAAAGAGTTTCTGTGTTTTGAGATGGAACAGAACTAACCATAAAATGTTTAGAAATAAATCTTAACATGGTAAAGTGCCACTGATCCAAAATCTAATTAGCTTTTTTTTTTTAACTATTATTTTTTTTGTCTTTAGGGGTTTTTGCTTCATTTCAGTCCAGAACTGGAAAAACTACAGATTTGACCCAGATTAAAGGCTGGAAAGAGAAGTTTACCCCATCAGAGGCTGAATCAACTTCTGCTCCAAGACCTGAAGGTGCTTCATGTCATGTCCTTTAGTTAATACAGCGCAATGCAGAAGTGTCCATAACTCTGAAACCTCTCCATGTTTATAACTACAAACAGATGCATTTGCTAAGGATTTTATGTGTGTCAGTCACACAGACTAATGCATAAGTTGTCAAATAGAGAAACAACATATGGTTTTTTTTAGTTTTTTTTTATAAACATGTAGTCCATTTGGAAAGTTTTCAAAGTGGTTAACTTTTTTCAGATTCTATGATATGTTACAGCGTCATTCCAAATTGTATCAACGTCTTAGCTGTCATGAGGACACTGGTCTCCTCATGGACATGCGAGCGTTTTGGGGTGGACAAAGTTTTACACACCTGAAACTGCTGCTCAAGTTATTCAATAGGTTTTTGCTAGGTAGCCAAAGAGTGATTGAGTTAAGTTGATGTCACCCACCTTGCCTAGCCGACCCTGAGAGGCTGAGTGGCTAAAGCCTTTCCTCTGCCTTCTTCTCCCAGAAGGCTGTGCGGTTCTCGATCAGAGTTCAGTGAAATTATTGAATAATCTATTAGATGTATTATCTATTAGTATTCGTATTGATCACATCTCTGTCACTATATATATATATATATA
>CAEFZY010006231.1:0-29414 GCA_903066815.1 Brachyrhaphis roseni
GGGGAGCTCTACAAGTGTACCAAATTTCATATGTCTAGGATGAAGTAAGTGAATAGGAAAGGGTCCTTTGAAAATTTGTAGGTGGCGCTGTTGAGCCATTTGTTTAGCGATTTTTGTGAGGCCCTTAAAATACGTAAATTTTCAAAAAGGCAATTCATTTGGACAAAGAATAATAATAATAATAATAATAATAAACAGTACAGATACAATAGGCCTTCGCAGCGCTTAGCTGCTCGGGCCTAATAAAGCACTAAGTATTCAATGTGTGTGTCATGAGTCTTGTTGAGAGGTGAGGATGAAACGTGGCTGGACCCAGGCTATGGAGAAATAATGATGGTTTCATGATGAAGAGATTCAGAAAATTTCAAGCAGTATATTTGAGTAATGGCAATGACTGACACTGGTAGCAACTGGAGCTGACGTGAAACTAATGACAATAGAGAAGACCTGCAACGAGGAAACACAGACACAGTGGGATTAAATACTCAAGGGAGTAATCAAGCAAACAGGACACAGCTGGGATCAATCAAGGATTAAACAAGAGGACACAGGAACTAAATTGACTAGAAAAGAAACAGAAACCTAAATCCTTACAGTGTGTTAGAGGCAGTAACTTAAAATGTTTAACTCATTTACTTTCATGTTTATTTTTATGGACTGTGTTCGCCTCGCTACGTGAGGGTCAGCCTTCAGGTGTGGACAGTGACGTAATAATGTGTAAGTATCTACTTCTGTTGTATGTTTGTGTGTTTATTTTATTTTATTTATTTATTTTTTTGCTTGAATATCGTTTACGCTCTTTATTTTAAATGTACAAAGATGTTTTCCAGCCTCTTGCGAAACCCGCTATGAGACGGTTCACTGCAACTGCTGGGATAGTCGACCAGATTACCTGAGTGAAGTGGCCTCCCCATCTTCTTCAAATCAGACAAAATTGGTGTCAAACATTTGTGCTGGTTTGTGCAGCAAACATTTTTGTTTGTGCTGCTATAATTTTAAAGATATAAAGAAATGTTTTTAGAGGTCATCAAAGGTCAACCAGCCCCCCCCCCCCACACCTTCTTAAAATCAGACGAAATGGGTGTCAGTTAACTTGACTATGTTTGTGCAGCAAAAAATTTCATTTGTGCTGCTTTGGCTTTGAAGATATTAATGAAAGGTTAAAGGTCAACCAGCCACCCCTACTTAAAATGATAGCGGCACAAACGGAAATCTTTGCTGCACAAACCAGCACAAACGTTTGACACCAATTTACAAAATATATATGAAAGTGTGATGTGGTGAGGGAGAAAAAAAAACCATTAAATTTATATTGAATTTTAATTTTAAATTAAATTTAAACATGGTGGGCTAACTGCGAACGATGTGGTTTGCATCTGATTTATTATATTAGCATAAAATGAAGGCGCAGCTACAACTACTGAACCTATAGCTAGTTGACCTGACGCTGGTGTTAGCAGCAGATGTTAGTAATTGAAGATGGACACAATAGATTCCCCTCACATACGGCTGTTTGTCCTTCATATTTTACTCATAAGAAACATTTTGTTGTATATTTATATCTCTGGTCCAGAACACTTCCTTGCGTTTTCCCACAGAGATTTAAAGGCCAGATCGCGGTTTACCGAGCCATAAATGAAACACAAATAAAGATGAGATTATTTTTCACACGTGTGCTTTCACACGGCTTACTGTGGACCCTGGTTCATTATGTCTGTCTATAATTAGCAGAAGGCTGGAGAGGAAGCCATCGGCCGCTCTGTCTGTCACATTATCAGATGACTGAGCACCTGACAGTCACAATGATTTATCAGCCGGATATTACATTTCCATATTCCCACTCTGACGCCGCCCGTCTCTGTCACTCTCTCTAGCGCACCATTTGTCCGTCACTTTTTTTTTCTTTTACGCCTTTTAATCCTTTCCGATGTTCTCTTTCCTTAATCAAAAAATGGAAATGTTGGCCTAGCGTGTCATCACAGGGAGGTCGGAGGTCAGCAGCTGGTTGGGTCCAGAGTGTGACATCTGGGTGAAGACGTTTGAATAAACCGGATCACTACATCAGGGGACGTTGTGCTGGTCGATACAAAACCTGCTTAAAATGAATTGGACATGATCATCGCTGCTACAGAACACCATCATTGTTTAGTTTTTTTACCCTCTGTAGGGAGGATATCATCTTAAATTAGGCTTAATTTACCACATAGTGAAGTAAATTTTCAGCATGGGGAAGTTAATTCAGTGCATTCATGCAGTGCCATTTCGAAGCTGAACACATGCAGAGCATTCGTGTGGAACTCTATGTACTATCACGCTACGTTTCAACAGGAACCATTTGAAGGGACACCAAAATGAAATATCATTACGGATTCTGACTCACTGGAGTTCAGCGAATACTTACTGTCAATTAAAACTTCTGCTTGGGAACATAACAGATTCTCGAAAGGAGACAATTCTGCAGGAATGAGGTTCATGAAGCAAGTTCAACGTTAATTTACTCACATGGATGTAAATATAAGAAAACAGTCTGCAGGGATCACCAAAAACAGTGTTTCTACGCAATCTAGAAATGTATGGAGTTTTATTTCTATAATTTATTTCTTATTCATTTGTGTAAAAACTGCATGTCCATCTATCATCTAAATTTTAATTAACAAAGTTATGGGATTTTTTTCCTAAACGATGTATAAGAACCTCACCAAAATCTTTGCTTGAATAGTAAGCATTTAAATAGGACAACTACACATAAGTACCACCTACCTTCATGTGTTCTGTGATAAACTTTACTAATGCTCACCTTATTTTTTATTCCTTTTTTTTATATAATTTTTCCTTTTTTATTCAAATATTGTGTAAAATAAGACACACAAAACGAGGAGGGTTGAGTTTATACTTCTGTCTGCCTCCTTTTCAAACAAACACTTATCTAAATACGTAACACTGTGTTTGAATGTGAATGTAAATATGTTTGAAATAAACAGTATGTGCTCAAGCGTGTGTGTGTGGGGGGGTGGTGTCACCCCGAGTCTGAAGCGATGTTTAACTCACCTGTCCTGCAGATTAAAATTCCTCCTAATGAGAGACTCCAACCCACAGCCAGCGATGATGACACGTCTGGAAGAGATCAAAGGAAAACCCAAGTGATGAAAGTCTTGCAGTGCTAAAGAAAATCCCTTTTAGCAGCTGTTAATATGAGAGGAGGGAGGATCGTTTAGGAATGCAGCTTGGAAGGCTGATCTACTGAGGAAGAGGATGTGTGGGATGAAAGACAGCGAGCGGTACGAACAAACATGCCGCCGTAAATGCTGCAGCAGATCATAACTTCACTGGTCGACATCTGTAGACACCAGAGATGGAAGAAGCACTACTTCCCCATATTTTTACCAAAGTAAAAGTAAAAAGTGGTCATCCAAGAAATTACTCAAGTAGGAGTAAAAACATATTTGGTAAAACGTTTACTGAAGTACTGAGTAACAGATCAAATTATCCATCATTTAATATTTAAAAATTACATCCTCAGACGGACCAGAATATAAAATAAAGTGGAAATTTTGATATTTTGAGGACCAGAATGACAATAATTCATATCAGGAGATGTATCAAATCAGTTTATTAAAAAAAAAAAAAAACTTATGAAATTGTAACAGAAACTGTCTGGTGAGTTTTTGGGTCATGCAGTGAAGTTATTCACATTGGGTAGAGAATCCAGATCAAGAGTGACGATTCTTCATAGTTCAATTACTCAAGTAAAAAGTACAGTGTAGTAAATATACTAGTTTAAAAAAAAGTTACTCCATTAAATGTAATAAAATAAATGCAACTATTGTTGCTACCCAACTCTGATACACGTGCCGAGATTCCCGCCTGCCTTCGCCAGGCTCCGTTGGGACCGCGAAGACGTTTTCACCCATTTTCAATGAGGTTGGATATCAGCAGATTGGGGGAAGAAGCTTTCTCGCTAATGGCCACAACACACACTCACAGATGTTAGATGGGACTTGTCAGAGAGGGGGCAATAATTTCATCTATTTAACCCTGAGTGGTGAGTTGGAGCGTGTCACTTAATGGAGGCATAAAGGACACACACATAACTACTGATAGCCCCGAGGGGGATGGAGGCCCGCTGAACACTTCATAAATATGCAAGGAGAAAAGACATATGCTCTGCTACATGAATACTGAGAGGGGACATAAAATAGTCTGTGTGTTTGATGGAGTGGGCAGGAAGAAAATGGTGGGACTGGTGGCAAAATAACAGAGAGAGACGGAGAGGGGGGGAAGCTTTATGTGGCTGCACATAAATAATCCAGAGCCATTCGCAGCTGGGACAAGGCACTGAAAGAGGAAGAGACCAACTTGTTGCCTTGGACCGTTTGGTCACATGTTGGGTCAAAACTGATGATGATACAGTTTGTAGGACTGGTTGTCATGATGTGTAGATGGTTGAGACAGAGGAGGAGGTCAGTGAATTTGGTGATTTACTGAAAAAGGTGAAATACAACAAAAAAATGTGTTTCCATCTCTTTAGCACACTGACTCTTTTTCAGAAAGCCAAAAACCACCTCGTTGAATTTCCAACTTTGTGTACAACAAATGTGCAGATTACTTAGTAAACATTGTTTCTCCTTCTGACCAGAGGGGGCGCTGTGTGATAAAGCACAAGAGGGTGAAGAAAAAGAGTGAGAAAGTAAACGTAAGAGAGTTGGAAGTGGTTGTTAAGCTAAAAACAAACCTTCTAAACTCAGGGCATCTTCTCCAGTGTTTGATACAATCACATTTACAGTGAGCATAAAAACTTCCTTCATTTTAGAAAATGAAGGAAGTTATTTTGAATTTTGCCTTTTCTAACAACATTTTCCAATGCTATACTTCAAAATGCGCATAAAATGTTTGATGTAAACATAGTTATCACAAACGTGATAGCAGTTTTAGCTGTGAGGGCTGGTTTTGATAGCTTCTTTACAATTAAAAGACAAAATCATTACTTGAAAACTGCATTTGATATTTATTCAGATTCTCTTTGTCTTATAACAAAAATAGTTTGATCATCTTAAACATGTGAGAGAAAATAAACATACAAAGAAAGTTAAACTAGTTCATAGCACTGTATAAATGAACATTACCCATATCCTCAAATAAATATATGAAAAAACCAATCACTAATTGGCTTCCATAGTTACATAAATTCAACTCACAATTTATAATTAATGAAGTAGAACTCTGTTTATTATTTTTTTTATCAAAGGTTTATCTAACGTAGGTTTCCAAGGGATTTCTCTTAAGAATAATGTTTCAATTTAGTTGTGACTTTGCTGTATATATATTTGTATATATTTCTGACTGACCAGGTATATGTTGGTTCTCTTATCAGTGCGGTTCTGGTTTGAAGAATTATTTGTCCCTGCTAGATTAAACGTCTCATGACGGTAATCTTTTACACTCTTATCCAGACCTTTCTCCTTTATGCATACAGGTTCCCCTTCCATGCATGAGAGCTTTTGCAGGTTGACTTTTCTTATGTCTGAGCACACACAGTTACTGACAAGTTAACAGCTTCACCTGACAAGACATCAGCCAGCCGCCTGTGATCTGAGCAATCATTGCCTTATCCTCTCCTTTATTTTCTCCTTTCCCCTCTGTCTGTCAGCCCGACTCACTTTATTCCAGCCCAACCTTCTCCTTCAGTCCTTCCTCCTCTCCCATCGCTACCTGACTGCTTCGTAGACACGCAAACCTTGCACACACACACACCTTTCTCACTCTCTTTTACGGGTAGCTCTTTTCTGACTGACAGAGTATTAGGGAGGTGTGTGATGGAAAGAGGGGGGTGGGGTGTGAGAGTCACCTTGGAGGAGCCTTATTGAGCAAACGACTGGGAAAGACTGAGGAGAGAAGACATTTAATCTTGTAATTTGGGTTCAGATAAAAGGAATGGGGAATGTTTTCGTTGTTGATTTTAAAGCCATTTTCGATCATAATGACAGCTGATACAGCCATAAAACAAAGCTTAAAAGACTTCAGGAAAATCTGGAAATACACATTTCTTCTACACTCTGTACTCATAATTATTCGTCCTGCAAAATACTTTCTTTATGTTTCAGACTTTACTAGACTCTTTAGGAACCATGCGATGATACAGGATAAAGTTAATGGGAGGATGAGTGGAGCTAAGACACAGGGACAGTGGAGGAAAACCTGTTGGAGGCTGAGATTGGGCAGAGATTCACCTTGAAGCACATTGGACTCAAACTGCAGTCCTTGCAACGTTTAGATGTGTCCATTGTCCTACACACTGGAGTTAAATGGCTAAACTGCTTCATTAGCATGCAGTTAAGCTCTACAGAGCTCTGCTAATGAGCAAATATTGGACCCAGTGGTGCTGAAGCAGAGAGACATCTAAAAGTTTTAGTACTCTAGCCTTTGAATACTGGAGATTGAGACCACAGTTCTAACAGGACAACAACCCAAAGCATCAAGTTTTCTGTGGAGTTCCTCATTGGACGCACAGAGACGTATCTTCAGGGAAGATTCTTAAGGTCGTTGGGTGTTCCAACAATGACACCATTATCCAGTCAACCCAATAGGAGATGATTTTGTCTTGACTTGTGTCTAGGCTTCCCTACCGCTCCCCACAACTTTCTAAACTACAGCCAGTTTGAGGAGATTCATACTGCCTTGGTGATCAGCTTGGGACGTTAGGGTGACTCAGCCTTTATGATGCCAAGAATCCTTTAATTCTTTCAGGCAGACTGTCCATTTCTTTTTCATTTGCATTAACTTGATGTGGCTGGATGGTTCTGCTTTAGCTGTTGCTTACAGGTAGGCTCAGATTGTTGGTGTCTGTGAGGTTTTCTGGTGGTCCCTCTTGGGATTAGTCTGATAAACTAACAGACTCCTGTTGGTCCCTTGACCTGGAAGTAATCCCTAAGGCTACCGGTTCAGGGCACTATGGGGTGACTCTGGGTCTGGCTCCTTCTGTATCTCACAAGGGATCATTTCTGGATGCTATGTACCTGAACTGACATTTCATCAGTCAGTTTGTTAGTCCAGCAACTGATGGGCTGATTCACTGATCCTGCTGTCAAATGGCAAACAAAAACACAATAGATTTGACCCAAGGAAAACTGTGTCATTGGAGGAGCTAAATAGCATTACATAAGTTTCTGACATTTTATACAGAGGACATACTGTAGAAGGGACTAAGGAATATTGTCATTGACAAGCTGCTTGTGTTTCTCAAAACTAGTCCTGGAATTTGAAGCAGTATTAACACCGTTATCATCATCCTTCCTCTTCACTACCATGCGCCACTTGTCTACCATATAAACACAGATGCTTGTGGTTGTAGAGAACAAAATGTGTGAAAGTTCAAAAGGTACAAATCCCTTCAGAAAGTACCATATACTTGATTTAATCTGAAACCAGGAAAAACTTGTAAATTTCTTTCCTTCAAAGGAAAAGTAGCAAAACTTGAGAAAGCTTCTGATTTAAAGTAGCTGGAAGTCAGTTTGCACAGTTCATTGCACAGGGGGGTTAAACACATCTAAAGACTTTTGGGGCACTGAACTGGATCTAATTTTCTGACAATGAAAGACCAAGATCAGCTTTGTGCCATAGCCCGCAAATGCCAAATAGGGACCACGGAGAGACCCAGAGGCTGTGGATGGCTGGATTAACACTGGATTAAGTTGTTGTGCAGGTCCTCCCAGGTCACTCAGTGCTGTTATATACGTGTGAATGAGTCACCTTCCCCCAGGCGCCAAAGTAACTTTGTTCACTCAAGAGGTAATAAAACACTTTCATGAAAATGTTCGCCTTGGTGGGATAATGTTGTACTTGACAGTCAAACACACACGCGCGCACACCCATTTGTCGCTGTTAGGACATAGTGTTGAGTTTAATTCACATTGTAGTGCCCAACAGTAGCTGTTACCAGGGCTGAGCATAATTCTAGACTTTGTTTTCTATAAAAATGACTTGACTCAAAGAGACCAGAAATTGAAAATAACATAAAAGAAATACACACACAACTTAATCATCTGCATCAAACTGATTTCAGCAGTTTGATTATATTTCTGTTGCATGGGTCCGTTTTGACCTCTTCTTTAATTATTTGTGACAGCAGCTACTGTGAGAGCACTTTAAGGCACAATGAAATTGTCCAATAAACCATGTCATATATTGTGCTGTTGTACTGAACATGAAGATTGTGAAGGTCTTTGTAACCTTCATAGGTATCCCACTGTAACCGCTGAAAATTTCTAAAATGTTACATTTTACACTAATGAAAAATAAATGGTTGAAGTACAACTATGGACAAATCTGTCAAACTTCACCTGAGAAGGTGAAAATAGTCCAGGGTTTACATCTAAAAAACCTGTGTTAACCTAGAAAGGACGCTCATTAAAGGCTATAACTCCTTATTTATTTCCATTGAATACCATTGTATTATCTTTTGAAGCTGAATATGTTGAATGTATTTATGTAATAAATTATGTTCGAATTGAAAGTACCTCTTAGTTATGTACTATGTGTCTCATAGAAAATGAAGCCATTGGCGTTGCTCTTCATGTGGGTTAAGCACAACCCACATAAGGAGGCCTCAACGTGGCCATTTCAGGTTCGAATCCTGGCATAGTGACCTTTGATGCATGTCTTTCCTCTCTCTCATTACCTTCTTTCTGTCTGAACACTTTCAAATAAAGGCCACTAGAGCCACAAAGAAAACGAAGCCATCAAGCCACAAAAACCTAAAATGTAAAAACCTCTAACCCATTAATTAACTGGTTCAATCACTTTTTTTTCTTATTTTAATTTTGGAGTCATAAAACTTTGACAGGAACCTGGGTTCCAGTCTCACCACTGCATTCATTATGACATACTCTACTAATACCTGGCAGGCGCTGAAAGTTTATATTTACCCATTGAAGACATTTAAAGCATATTTTACCCTTTGAGTACTCTTTCCCAAATTCTACATGACTTTTTCTTTTCAACTGCACAGAAATCACAACACAATCCCAAACAGAGCTACGTCTTCCAGCGCCGGGGCTTTGGGTTCTATAAGGGCCAGTGGGTCGTCATGACCCAATATCTGTTAGCTAACATGAACAGATTGCTGTGAACCATTGACATCCCATAATCCGCCAACCCAGACTTCCTTTTACTCTTCACTATATGAGCTGAATAACTGTTACTAAAACTTGAGTTAAGTCAGACTAAATTGAGACCAAATTTGAGTCTGAAGTCTTTTATTCTTGTAACGTAAGTACAAATGGAGTCAGAATCTCAAACTCAGGTCTGAAGATAATCTCACAATTCCTTTTTTCCGTTTGGGGAAACTTTGAGAAAACAGCAGCACAAGAACACATGAAACATTAACATCAAAGCAGTGAGGAGACGTGTTTCACGTTGAGTCAGATTTGTCCAGAGGGTGAACTGTAGTCCTCCAACTCCTATCACATGAAACTCACAGCACACAACGGTCACTTTCCCTGACAGTTGGCTTCCCTCTAGGCACAGAAACACATACAGACACACTTGGCTAATGACTGGGAAATTAACTCTGGGCCTCTGATTCATTCTACAGGCAAAGAAATGAAACAATGATGATAATGACAGAAAGTGTGAAAACAGGTAATGAGAAGAAGAATGAGACATGATTGACAGTCACTCAGCTTTCATTTGTATTGTTCATTTATTTTATCTATGTTACTACCTGCACTTATATTACCTACTCTGCCTATACATATACATATATTTGAAATGACATCAATATGCTGCGATGTACTTCAGGAAATCAGTAGTATTTAATGTAAAGATTTCTGAAAAAGAGAAATTCTCGGAAAGCAAGACATTCTTGGAAACTCATTGTCTGACATCTGGATTCAGTTTTAATATTTGTCATTTCAAAGGAAGCTTTTCAGTCAGAATATCTGAACAAATGAAAATGAAACACAGAGGTCAGTAACCCTGACCTCTGCATTGTTCAGTATGAATTGATGTGGAGTACGTGTGCTTTCTACCTTTCAGACCTGAACATTCCCAGAACTCAAGTGAAGGTAATTTGTAAACAAGACAACAAAACAGAAGGTTACCGTGCTTGACTAGGTAGTATTTAATTCTTTTTCTACCTGCAAGACTGAAAAATTTACTTTTTTATTTCACAAATTAATTTTCTATAGAAACCACTGTCGTTTAAGAGGCCATTGTGTATCATGTTTACAACGAATCAATGAAATTAAGTTATAAAGTTCAACAGTATGCAGTTACTATAGCACATAGCATCAGCTAGCTAGCTAACTTGCAAACACTTTGTAATTGTAGACTCCTAAAATACTTACATAGTTTAATTCAGTTTCCTTTAGTTACAATAGAAATCATTTAACTAACACTGAATAAGATATCTGAACAATAAATAGAGAAAACAGACATATAAGTGAGTGATAAATATTTATACAAAATAACCCAAAAGGGTTTTTTAAAGTCACAATTTAAAGTTTAAAGAAGGAATCCAGACAGTGGAGCGTGAATGGAAAGCCTTCAGAGGAAGTATCCTAATCGGATATCTGATCCACCTCAACTGACTCCGTTCAATGCAGCTCCAAGTCTGCTGGACGACGACGGTGGTCACCAGGAGGAGGCTAAATTCAGCTGCTTCTGTCAGAGAAATGCCGCTAAATAAAAACTGATAGGAGATGAGAAAGATATAACAATACAACCAGCTCAATATGTAGGACACTGGATTCATGAGAACCAGATTAGATTTTTAGAAAACAAATTGGCATCAACAGCTAATTCATTTTTGCTAGTGGTTAGCCAACTCCCACACTCATCTTGGATCCTGTCTGTTTTTTCTTCTTTCACTGTCACACAGACATCTGGGGCCTCATGCATAAAGCGAGCACTCACCTTCAGCAGCTAAAAGGCCCATTCTAAGCTAGTCCTAGTCAAGAAACATTGTGGCATGTTGATATCATTGCACCACTAGAATGCATTTTTCATATGGATGTAAGGCTCATAAATCTGAAGTATATTTCTTTTATTTGCACTGAGAAGTGGAAGAGCGATGGGAGAATAAAACACCAACTGGAACCAAAATACATGGTCAGTGAGCCATAATGTTAGCTGATTAACAACCTGATGGTAACAGGCTGACAGACTTGCATCATGATCACCCCTGTATTAAATTTTACTCAGCTGCCTTTGGCATTATTATGCCCAACCCTGTGAGAGCAAACCTTTGCCTCAGGGCAAACTCAGTGAATCAGGAGCCCAGAGAGTTCGTGTGTGTTTTTTTTAATTCAGGGCTAGCTACGGATAGCCTGTAAATTTCCCCCAGTAGAGACTGGTTTATATTTACCGGCTGCTGAGATTTTGATGATGGCAAAATCTGAACTTATTATCTGAGAGTGTTTGGTTTCTGGTACACAGAGAACAGCTAACCATGATGTTAGCAACACAGACTTCGAACTGTGTTTTTGGCTTTTTGGAGAAGAAATAATAATAAGTTAATCCTCACCCCTGTGTTCTCATTAAAGCAGGTTAGTAGCAGACGGCCTGAGAGATCATAAAGTACCTTAAATATGCTAGTTTATGGATTCTCTGCTGGGCTAAAAAAGTCCACAGTGACACTTCTTTTCAGCTTAGCTTTCATGAAAAACATTGGAGCTCTTGACTAACTTGGTTAAATTTTGATATTGGCATACCTCTTTCATCACAGCCCATTCCTGAAGTGGACCAGACAAGCTATTTGATGGGCATGAACACATTACACAAGTGCCTCATTAAAAACATCCATTCACATTGTTTACTTGACCATTAATATCTTTTTCGTTACAAAACTGGTTTTTAAGATATTGCCTATCTTAGATGCGATACGTCAATTCTGCAGCACGATTTTCTTTTCTTGTTGACACAAATGTATGTAGCTCCCCCCAGCTCTCCACCTGGATCAACCAGGGATCCCAAACATTTGTCAAACTCCGCCACAAGTTGACGGGTCATAAAAGACGACGGGATCCGTAAGGCAGGGAGGGAACAGTCAACGGAGGTGATGGATGCACAAATTGAACTCAAACCAAAGTTTTTCTTGACGCAGCACTTTGTCTACATGCCTCATAAAACTACTCAATTTGGCTGGAGATGGCCCTTCAGGACACACACACCCCCACACACGTTTTGTGTTTGTGCACACACACACACACACCCCTAAATGCAAGCTGGGCAATGGTGCCACTTCAAATCTAAATTCCACATTTTAGAAAGGCCTGGATCTTCATGGGGCTAATGATCTCTAAAGATTTAGTATGCGCAGGGTTGTTGTCTTGATGCCCAAATAAATTTATTTCCAAGGACTTAACAGGTGTCCTGACATTTCATCACTCAGCAGTAATCACAGCAAAGGATCCAATTTTGATGTGAAGGTAAATGACTGGGGCTGTGATGGTGCAGTGGGTAGAGCTGCTGCCTCGATGCAGGAAGGAGGTGACAGCATGGCTCCAGTCTCCTTCCTGAGTCTGAACTCTCATTAGGAGTGACTGAACACGATTTTTTAAAATGTAAAATTGACTTTTTGTAGCTTTACATCAGATTATTCTGTAATACTACCCTGTCATCGAAGCAGTAAGAGTATGTAGGAAGGCCATGGACGTAGACTAAGTCTAAAAGTCTTCAGACTTCATGGACAACTTGAGTCTTCAGTCATTTTAAACAAGAACAGTTCTCAAGACAAGTGAAACCACTTCAGACTTTAACAGGTTTTTCAGACACCAGTTCCCAGAGATACGTCACAGTGTTTTAAAACCTTCAGTACCTTCTGATTCATCGCAAAGATGGCACATCCTTTCATCAGTGCCCAAACCTTAGAGAACTTCCACATTTGCACCTCGTTCCAGATTAGCAGCGCAGGCGGATGGCCCTAAAACATCGTCCTCAGGTAGTAATGGTGAGTGTCGGCTGAACGACGGATAGGCAACAACAAAAGAATACCTGTCCGCCGAACAAAAACCCGTCCACAGAGGAAAGCTTCTATCCCCTGTTGGCTTTCTGCGTGGACCGTGTGGCGGATGGAGTTGGAGGCGCTTGCTCCATTGTCATGGCTGATTTAAACAAACAAAATGTCTTTGAGCGTGTGTCGGAGCGCGTAGGGGTGGGTGTGTGTTATGTGTGTGAGAGAACGAGAGAGCCCCTCAGAACCAAATCAGACTGGCTGCCACTGGAAGGAGGCCATAACAAGAACACAAGGGACACACAGACAATGAGTAGACTTCTATTTCTAACTTCATTTGTGGCTTTGTTTTTCAAAGGCACTCTTATTATTCCTGAATCCCTTTGTGTTTGACGTTTGGACTTTAATTATGTTGTTTTTTTGTTTTTATAGAATAATCACTTGACGCTGATGAAGCCAAGAGAGTCAGCTGGGGATTGGGCACTCACCCTTCCTTTTCATTCTGGAAGCCCCACACAGCAGATTTTAATCTGCTTACTTTGGACTCTAGACTACAGGGCTTCCCAAACTTATCTGTGGCAAAAAAAAAAAAAATTAGCTTCTGGCCCTCAGAGTCCCTTTAGCAAAATCCCATAAACATTCAGACATTACTACAAAATATGTGAAGAAAGATCAACTTTTAAAATGTTTTTTCCTACTTTTATTCTCTATTCAATAATTATGTTATTTTAACAGAATTGCTGCCTCATATCGATTCTAGTTTTCCGTTTTACATGTTTTTCGTCTCCCACAGTGAGACTCACAGCACTCTATCGTGAAAACCAGAAGACACTTTGTGCTCCAAGGTCCCAACCACACAGAGAGGAAAAGGTTTTTGTCGTTTAGGCTTTGAAAAACTATCGTTTTTACAACCGGCTTCCAGAAGGAAGGAATGCCAGAACTCATGTCTCCATGTGGAAAGACAAACCGCGTCTTTTTTTTTTTAAACGATGACATTTGAAGCTCCATCTCTCTCTCTGTCTCACAAATAAACAAACATGACAGCATTCGCCAAATCAGATTGATATTTTCCAGCCCAAATGTGTAAAATGTACAAATGACAAGCAAAATGCCTTACTGGAGTAACTTGGGTTATGAATGTTTCTGTTTCATTGAGCTTAGAGTTCGCTCTGCTGAGAGGTGCATTTGCAAAGTGCTGCTTTGGACAGTAGAACAGCAGGTAATGATGGAGCGAACTGGTTCTAGATGAGCAGGAACGACCCAGGACACACGGCCCGAACGCTGAGACTCTTTCTGAAGGCGAATGCTCGCCTTGATCCCGAGTCTGAAGAGGTTTCCTAACCAAAAAGTGAACTGTGGCCAAGTGCAGTCATGTTGTTTTGCTTCTGCTGCTGGTGGGCAGATCATTTATGTCCGTCTGTGGCAGCGAGATCAAATGTGCTCACATTTTAAATTCAAGAGCCAAAAAGAAAACACGCAACCTGTATTTGTGAACTGAGATTATGTCTTATCTGAGAGGGAATAATTGTGTGGGATGGATGTGTGGGTTGAGTCGCTGTGCAGGTTTTTTTTTTTTGCGGAGCGTTGTGTTTGAGCGTGTTCGTCGACGAGGCGCTGCGGTTTTGAAGTCTTGTTGTGATTTCCAAACTTCCAGAGCGCTTTACTCCCCTTACGTCATTTAAACAAGAATCTCTTTGAAATCCGTATTCTGAAGAAAGCAAAGACTTAAGAGAAGTCTTCAGGGAATTGTTGTGAAGTGTGTGATTGTGAGAGAGAGGGAATCAATTCTTGATTTGAGGTTCCTTCTGTGAGTGCCATTGTTTGAAGCTGGATGATGCATCCATTTGATAAGGATATCTGCTGAGCACAGATTTATCCCGACTTCTGCATTAGTGTAAGTGGTTTGTAATAGTTAAAACAAAAGAGGCCTTATTCTATGCCAAGTTACATCACATATATCAAACTCATCATCTCTGCTGTTCACAAGCAGATCAGCATATTAGCATCTTGCAAATTTAACTTGCAAATTACGAAGGAGTACATATATGAAGTTTCATTGTCAAAAGTTAGCAGCAGTAAATTGTGAATTTTTTTGCCTGTCATAACGGAAAAACTTCATTTCTCAAAGTCGTATTTTCACCATGTCATTCGTTTATGAATGTCTGTTTCAAACTATATATAATTAACAAGCTAGATATTTAACGCCAAACTGAATCTTTAATTTGGAGCTGAAGACTTAGCTTAAAATTACAGACATAGTTCTCTAGTTAACATTTAGCTTCAACCTAAATCATTTTCTTAGCAAGCTAACTATTTCACTTAGCTCTGAGCTAAATATTTCAGTGCTAAATATGTAGCTGTAGCTCAATGCTACATATTTAGTTCAAAGCTTAATATTTAGCTCAAAGCTAAATATTTAACTTCAGGGCTAATTATCTAGCTGAGATAAATATTTCATTCAGCTCTTGGCTAAATATTGGAAAGCTAAATATTTAGGTTTATGTTGAATATTTAGCTCAGAGCCAGATAGTGAGATTGAAGCTAAATATACAGCTTAAAACATTTTAGCTTAAAGCATAACATGAGCTGTTTTGATGGTACTACTGATGGTTAATAATGGATCTAAAGCAACTTTGATGCACCAGTTCACCAGCAGGGGTTCACAAGACAAAGCTTTTATTTTGATAGTCCACTTTTTGGTGTTTAGCTCACAGCTAAATGTTTAGTAAATATGCAAATATTCACTCAATATTTATTTAATTCATTTAATATTCAGTTTGGAGCTAAACATTTATCTTGCTAATTAAATATTTAACTTGAAAATGTGATATTTATGAATAAACATGGTGAAAATGAAATTAATGAATCCCCTTTTTTTTCTTCTTCTTTTGACAAGATAGTTAACTCAAATTATTGTTCATTTTTGACTGTGTAACTTTACAAACCTTCTTGCCCTGCAGCAAAAAGGCCGTGGGTTTGATTCCCTGCCCTGGGTCTGTCTGTATCAAGTCTTCCTGTGAGTGAGACGGGTCAGGGCGTCGGTCCACAAGTGGAACTGAACATAATCTGTTCATATTCAGACTCCGTTATTAGTCCTGATAACAGAACATTAGCGATGGTCCAACACAGCTGCATGTTTGATATTTATCAGAATAAATTTGGTTATGTGAAGTGCTCTCTTCCCTTTTTTCTTCACTTTCATGTTTGTCAGACCTCAGCTGACAATCAGAGCGACGCCTCACTTGGTGTCTTCAAAGCTCAGAGCCTCATTCAGCAGCTGTGTGTCACTGAAGTGAAAGCAAAGACCACTGTCAACTGCACTGTTTGTCTCAATGGGCACTTTAATGCCGGTATTGATCCATTACACTGCAAAAACACAAATTCTTACCAAGCACATTTGGCCTAGTGCAAAAATCATGCTATACTTGAAATAAGACAAAACTAACTTGTAAATACATATTCAGCAAGAGATAGGAGCTTGTTTTAAGTCAATAAATCAGTATGATGTAAAACCATTGATCTTTACATCACATCATCATGTTATTCCCTCTTCAAAATCACACCTGGAGCGTCGCTTTGATTCTTTCATGCATGTTTGAGAAATCATTTAATCCCCATGGCAACCATTCAGATGTTCAACACGCCTTGTTGGACGTAACCCCGCCTTCAGTTTCCAAACTACTGCCTCACAGAGAAGCTCTACCCCGAAACGCTCCCACTCAGCTCCTTCAGACTAGCCAGCAGTAATTAGCAAACAGCTGGTGGACCTGCTGAGCTCATTATAGGAGCTACTTCTCAGTGAAATGCTGATAAAATCGTTTTAAAGTGTTAATAGATAATGACATACGTGTTGTGATGACTTCCTGAAGGTGAAGTTTCAAAAAGAGCAGGAGTTTTTAAAGAGACAGAGCCCCAATTTCAGGATGTTAAATTATTAAGTCAAATTTTTTTAAATTCATATTTGCCATTTGTGGTATTTTTTCATAGCTGAGGGTAACATAGTTGCTTGATTGTGTTACAAAATGACACAGCGTGCCTAGAAAACATAATACTTTTGATCAATATTAATAAATTATTGATTTAAAACAAGCTCCTACAGCTTGATGAAAAGTTACATCTAAGTTAGTTTATTTCTTTCAACTGTACTCAGAGATTTCCACTAGAAACTAGATCAAACATACTTGGTAAGTTTTTATGTTTTTGCAGTGTACATTAAACAGCCTGGTCAAAAACAAAAACAGTTTGATATTGAGGTTGAAATACACAAATCCAAATGTGCATATCGGCTCTTGTTGTCTGAGAGCTAAGCCAGACATAAGGGTTTGTATTCCTTTATCATCTTCATGATTGCTTATGGACAGGTGTTAGTGTATAATTACTCTCAGATAAAGCAGCCTCGTTTAAATCCTTTCTATGTCTCCTTACCTTTGTCTCTTGGTCTGTTGATGTTTTATCCAAAGCAACTGGCCGTAAACAGCAGCACACAGGGGCCTGACAGCATTGATTTGCTCTGTTGCTTTGGTCCTGTTTGCAATTCAGCGCCTTGATTGGAGCTTATAGGGACACGGAGTCAGAAAAGATGTTCATTTGATCAGGCTGCTGGCCGACCACGGTGATTACAATAACACACTGGCATATACAATGTCTTGATTTTTTATTCTTCTTTTCAGAAGCGATCTTGCAATATATGGTTAAACTGTTTTTATCTGTACTTCTTGTTATTCTCCTAAAGTTATGCGGTATTTTTACGATTACAATGACATACAAAAATAAAAATACCTTCCCTGGAAGTATTTCTTTTTGTGCACATGCATATTTGTGAATAGGTTCAAAGCAATCTTCATTTTCTTTAAAATAGACTTTAAAGATCCAATCCCATCTTTATCCCATCCCCCATCCAATCGCTGATGTTTGCTTTCGTCAACTTTCTGTCCCTCACTCATCTGGAACCGCCTCGTCCAAACAGTCCCCCTGTCTCTCTTCAGTGCCCTTTGTAATAAGAGCAAAAACATAATTTTGCTCTTATTGATTCACTATCCATAACCCTCACAACCCTGTAAAAAAAATAAAAAAGACACACCCATCAATTCCATCAGGACGTTAAATAATGCTCCTGTCATTTAGCCTGAAGTTTGCAGAGTTCCACAGACTTCTAGGAAAGCCAATTGTCTGACGAGTTCTCCAGAGAGCAGCTATTAATCTAGGAGCATTTGCTTGTGTGGGAGGGTTTATGTAAGTGGCCCTATCAATCTCCATTGAGCCGTTTCAGAAGGGGGAGGGGGGCGAGGGACTGCGCGCTTCTTTTATCAGCCTCACACATGTCCATCTGTCCCTGTCAGACGAAGCGTCAGAGGAGAGAGACGCGGAGTGTGTTTGAGTGGGGGTGTGTGGGGGTGTGTGTGTCTGTGTGGAAGAGCGAGGGTGTAGTTAAGGCCAAGAGACAGTGCCAGCTTAATTGGCCTTGCCCTGGCAGGGGATGTGATGGCAAAGTCAGGACTTGTGAGTGCGTGTGCATATGTGTGTACAGACCCCAACATCTGTCCTTTCTGAACAGCATAACAAAGATCCTATTGACAGTTCTTCAACCTTCTTCTACAACTTCTCTGCATGTGCCTTTCTTCTGACTGAAAGGAGACAAGAGTAAAGATCAAGACCTGGCATCCGCCGTTAGAGGAAGCAAGGCCACCAAGTGGTTTATGCCATAAGATGCAGACAGTGGATTCAGGTCAATTCACCAAAGTGATCTCTTCTTTGTACAGGTTTGTACTTCCATTTTGTTCTCCACTGTACTTAAATCGTTACATATCAGTTTACTACTGTTGGTAGTCAGTTGTGTCAGATCACAGACCTAAAATCTCTCCAAGCCCAAGTTGTGTGAACGCCAACCTTTCCAATGCCAAATATAGACCTTACACATTTAAAAGAAGGTTCTGAAGGATCTGGTCAAAAACAATTACTAGACAATCCAAATGAGTGCCATTAACTGTGTTTCCACTGGCCATGTACTTGTACAATTTGACATTTTAAAAATAAATTTGCTTCATGGAAACACCCATTTCAAAACCTCTCGTTTGGCACAAGGATAGAGTGTGGGGTTTTCTCCCAGCCATAGCCAAATTGGTTTGTTTCACAAAACTGTAATGGAAACACTTTTTTGCACAGCACATGAGTCACATGATCAACAACTGGATGTTGCTGCAGGCACAAACCATGAAGAAGAAGAAGACGACAACAGGAAGTATCTGAAGGATGATGGTGTTTTTAATGACTTATTGTGTAAAAAAAAAAAACTTATTCACATGGAATTTCTTATTTAATGGAAATTTTTTTAGGAATACTGTCAAAGTTTAGCCCACGTTTGTAATAGAAACACAGCTAGTGATAAAACACACATATACCTTCTGATATTGGTGTAAACCCAATGATTTATTTGATTTGGTTATTTATAACCAAAACAGCCACTCAGAAAAACCAAAGCACTTTACATGATAAAAGATAGTACAATAACCTCACATAACACTACATAGGGGTAAAATCCTCAGTAAAAAAAGAAATTTTAAGTTAAGACTTAAAATCCCTGGATCAGGTAATAGAGCAAAAGTCCAGGGAAAGGTTATTCTAAAACCAGATGGCTGTTACAGAAAAGTGAAGAATGCAGAGAGCCCCAATAAAATAATAATGCACCGACGGCACTCGGAGGGGCAAGGTTCAATGTTTGAACCTTGACCTTGGGGAGTCCAGTACAAGTTGATTAGACGACCTCAGAGATCTCCCAGAAACAAGAAATCTTAGGAGGTCCGATAAATAAGATGAATAAATAAGGCTCTGAATGGGGAAGACCATTCAGAGCCTTAAAAACAAGCAGCAGGACTGCTTGTTTTTAAGCAGCTTAAAAACAAGCAGTTTTTAAGCATTCTGTCATGAAAAGAAGCCGATTCATTCAAAGACTATTTGAAAAGAGACAGATAAAAAAAATCTTTTAAAGATTGTGATCCTCCCAGGACACAAGCTTGCCCCTTTGCACATTGCAAACAAAACCAAAACTAGAACATGGACAGGTGGAGGAATCTTTTTTCTTCTCTGGTGAAAACAAGAAATACTATGGATTGTTCCTGATGGCTTCCAGCATTGCTGGCACCACATGAATTTCCCCCTGGAGACGTCGCCTACATGGCCGAGGGGAACTGGTTTCCTTCCATGGAACAATGGAGCTTCAGCTTGTGCAGGGGCGTCAAACCACGGCCAGCCACATGGAGACGTAGCTGCCAGCGTTCGTCTTGAGAGAGGGCCTTGGTCTGTGTGACTCTTTCAACAAGACAAGCCTGCAGAGAAGACAATAGACGTCTGGGAGGGATTGTTGCTTCTGTTTCTTCTTTTTATGTTTTGAAGCTCAAGTAACAACCCAGTTATGAAAAGCGAATGCTATTTACTTGCTTTTAAAGTTTTGTTCAGGGGCGTATTAGTAAATCTCATGTAAAATTCATTTTAATTGTGTTGAAACGTTCACGCGTTGATGCGTGTTGCTCTGAATTAAATTTGAGAGCTAATCCCAGATCCCACAAAAAGAACTCCAAGCAACCTCCTGCTGACAAAAATTGTTATATCTACATTTTATATCTGTTCATTATAAACTAAGGGGACATTATAAATAATTTGAACTGACACATGGCTGGTTCAAAGTTTTCCAGAGCAGAAGGTTTCTTAATTTTGTACCTGAACACATTGGGCTAGATAAAACTAATAAAATCTTCTTATTGTTTTATATATATATCCATCCATCCATTTTCTTTACACCCTTGTCCCTGATGGGGTCGGGAGGTGCTGGTGCCTCTCCAGCTATGTTCCGGGCGAGAGGCGGGGTTCATCCTGGACAGGTCGCCAGTCTGTCGCAGGGCAACACAGAGACAATGCGCACACACACACTCACACCTAGGGACAATTTAGGAAGTCGTGGGAGGAAGCCGGAGCACCCGGAGAGAACCCACGCATGCAGGGAGAGCATGCAAACTCTGTGCAGAAAGACCCCGGGCCAGGAATCGAACCCAGGATTGCTACCAACTGCGCCACTGTGCAGCCCATATATATATATATATATATATATATATATATATGTGATAAACTGAAAAAAAAATCACATTGGAATGCTGTGTAGCATCACTTTCCTAAAATAATGCCCAAAGCCAATTTTTGCCAAAAGTGATTTTTTTCCCTTCCAAATCATCTTTTGCAATAAAAGATTATTTTTTTCTTCTCTCCAAAATCCCTTTTAACAAAATTGTTAATGGCCATTGTTTTAGGAAGGCGACAGTATGGAACAATCTAGCAGCGAGTAAAAGTCTCAGAAGAAAGTTGAAGAATAAATCTACATGAATAGATGTATTTCTTTCCTTTCCAGGCCAGGCAGCTGTTTCTGTCCACCTCTCAGAGTGCCGTCGGTGCATTATTATTTTATTAGGGCTCTCTGCAGAGGCAGCAGCTATCCACGGCCCTCTGGCGCTCTGATCTTTCTGTCCAAATGGGCTGTTTTGGCCAGTGGTCCATGAGAGGGGATTTTCAGCCGTGTTGGGAGGCGGCGGGCTGTGACTAATTCCAATACACAGTGGACATCTGCACAGGTCCTTACACACACACACACACCCACCCCCACACACGGCGGGAGATGACACTTGGATATGCCTTGTGTCCAGTCTGCACAGGGGAGGAAGGGAAAATATATTTGGTCCACTGATCTATGCCACCACCCCCCAATTTGTCTCTATCACACACACACACACACACGCACACACATACCCATACAAAGCCAGCAGGAGCTTTTTGCTTCTGTGATCCCAATTATCTGATGTCGAGAAAAGTTCAGTTCTTGGATGAAAAAGGTTTTATGTGGCTAAATATAAAGTGCACATGTGTGGACAAATATAACCTTGATCTCTTGCTGTGTTCAGGTTAGAGTTTGGTACCAATAAAGTCTACTGGGTTTTAAAGTATTTTTTCATTGGCAACATATTGCAGTGCAACAATGCTTTAGTTTTAGCAGTGCTGTGTCGATACACATATTGAGAGGAGGTAAGACAATGGCTAATGCTAGTTCCATAAGAACAATATCTTTGTGATATAACCACAAGATCACAACAGCAAACAAAGAAGCCAATGCTGTGAACAAATTCAATTCAAGAATATATAATTTATAATCATGGTGCAAGATTTTGTTTTATGTTTTAATATACATTTCAAAACTTGTGCCAATCTGTTTCCTGTCTTGCTGTATAAGCTGATGTTTCGAAAAACAGGTTTTGTTGTTCCAAACAAGAAACATAAAGGAACATAGAATCCTGTTACAACTTTACGGCCTGTCTGGTGCTTTTCGTTTCGCTCTCGCTCAAAATGTTCTCATGGTCCCCTGGAGCTCACAGTGTCCTGTTGCCTCTCAGTCGGGTCCGTTACTGTTACATGATGCTGACATGACCTTCTCACACATCCTGTAGGGTCTACAACTGGAACACTGACCAACAGATTTGATTTGTATTGATTATTTTGATGATGGCACCTGATAAAATGTAATATTTACAATTAATGACTGTATGAGGTTTTTATGATGTTTTATTTTTCTGTTTTTACAATGTAAAGCACTTTGAATGATCTTGTTGCTGAAATGTGCTATACAAATAAATTCGATTGCTTGATTGATTCATCAATCAATCGTCATCATGATTGATTGATGAGTGACAGCTGCCTGATAACACTATAACTTCCTGCTGTGTTGGGGCCTTGCAAGCTAAGACGCCACTTCAGATCTGAATGTGAAGAATAATAATATTCAGATCAATTAAATTGTTCCTTCCAATCATATATGTGTTTTTCCTTATTGATTTTTCTTTCTGTTTACGTCGAGGCCTAATGGACACGGCTCTCGTTCCTTCACTGTTCTGTATAATACTCAGTGATGCGCAGAAGGATGAAAAATGCCCAGTAATAAAACACAGCACAGGTTGGCTTGTTATTACCAGCCAGCCCAGCTCCTCCTTCACACAATTTCTGAATGACACAAAGGATTTATGACTCCTAAGTGGCCGATCTGACACAGCAGCAGCAGATCTGGTCCGGAGCCCTGATGTAACACAGCCACCATATGTATGGAGCCACTTCCTGTCCTTTTCTTTGCTTTGCATATTTTTTTTTTATGCTACGCTTCCCTTTGTTGTGATTCCTCAGCAGTGCTGGTATTTTTCACTCGATTGGTCTGACCTGGGATGCTTACTAAAAACATCAAACAGCACACAGGTATTAAATATTTCATATGCAAAGGAAGAAAAGGCAAAGTATGGACTTTTTTTCCCCAGCAGTTGTGTTTTCCATTAACCGTAAGTTTGAAATTGTGAAAATAAACTTGCTCTGTGGAAACTCGCCACTTTTTTGATCAAAATAAAACGTTTCGTGCTCAGAGGAAATGGGACAGAATACTTTCACACACTTCTCATTGTTTTATTGGTAGAAATATGTATAATTTTCTTTCTTCTTCACCACTTTGTGTTGGTTTTCACATGAAATTCCAATGAAATATATTTATGTTTGTGGTTGCAATGTGACAAAATATGGAAAAGTTAAAGGGTGTGAATACTTTTGCAAGCCACTGTATATGTTCATACAGCTGAACCCATAACACTGTGGTGTTAATATGTTTTTACATTACATTTGTGAAATTGTAGACGTTACTCTGCCGCAAATTAGATGGGCATTTTAATAAGAGTTAATATTAAAAGGTCTTGATGTTAATTTTGGACACTATAACCACAAGATCACAACAGCAAACAAAGAAGCCAATGCTGTGAACAAATTCAAAAGTGTTACATTTATGTGCAGAAATATAGAATCAGTTCAGTCCAGTCTTTTTAGTCAAGGTCATTCACGCACATTGTGATTCAGTCCAGTTGGATCCCAGTTATAAAACAAACAGCCAATTCCCAAAACCTCTCTTGTGATATTGTAAGACAGGAACATCAGTTCTGCATTGGCTTCTTAAATATTTTTTTACACAGTGTAAAAATACTCCATACTTTGATCACCAGGCTACTACATATTTTTTTAACTCTAAACCGAGCAGAAATGATTTATTTATGAAAACCTTCAACTGTTTTGGAAAACACAAAAACAGCATTTTGAGTTTTTTCTTGGCATTGAGACATATACCGCCATCACACCAGCGCAGTCCAGACTTTTTTCTGTGATATAGGAGAATAACACTCCTCACAACACATTGAAAACAGTGGCATTAATAAATTGACCTCCACTCTTGACCGTGATATATTATTGAATCAGCTGGAGAGCTTGGTTAGACTCTCTTGACACAAAACTCAACTGGTGTGAGTGTCACTGAAACAACAGGGGCTTCATGTGACTTTCCATCAGAGCAGAGAAAGATCACATGTGGTGTACCCCAAGGCTCCATCGTGGTGCTCCTTTTATTTAATAACAAATAAAATAGAACAAGTTACCATAACTACAGAGATGACACAGAGATCTACATCACAATGTCATCAGGCGACTATGAACCCATTCAAGCAGATTCAAAGAGCAAATCAATGTGTGAATGCACCATAACCTTCTTCAGCTGAACAAAACCAAACTAAAGTTATTATCTTTGGACCTAAAGAGTCCAATAAAACTAGCTTCAGATCAGGCCTGAAACCTGGAGGTAGCGATGGACTCTGACCTGAACCTTCACAGAAACATAAAGACAGTTACCAAGCCGGCCTTCTGCCTCCTGAAGAACAACACCAGGATTAAAAGACTGATGTCGTACCAAACTGTCAAATTGAAACGACTGGTGGCCTAAAAAAACAATTAACCAAAATAAAATATAACTGTTTCTTCTCAATAAAAAACATACAAAAAATTTATTAAATCTGCATATCATTACAGATCCTAAACATAAAAAGGGCTTTGGACTCCTGCTTTATTTAAAAAAACAACAACGACAGACAATTCCCTTATTTTTAGGCCATTCGTTGTTTTCTGTTTTGCTGGAGAATTTCTTTATTTTTAATATTTTACCATTCTTGACTTGTGGACAGGGGCTGAACAAAATCATCTCAAGGGCCACAAATAGCCCCTGGACCATACTTTGGACACTCCTGGTCTAAATAATTATCTGAACACTTTCTGGCACTGTAAGACAGAAACGTCCTTCACAAATGGCCAGTTAAGCCTCCAATATTAGCAAATAAATAAAATGTCATGTGAATTGCATCCAGGTTAATCTGGATAGAACTGCATCAAAAGCAAAACATGACATTTAATTGTCTCTTCGCTTCTCCACATTTAGAACCAAAAACATGTTTTCTTAAAATCCCTGCATACATGACAAATAAAAACAGTGTTAGCAAATTGTTGTCCAAGTTCTAAAACTATACATCAGAATTAATGGACGAGAAAAACACAAATTAATGTGAATCTCTAGGACATCATTTCCAAAGAAACCAAGAGGACATTAAACTTCTCCTCTTGTTTGGCCACTTTAATATTAAGCTGGAAGCCAACGAGTTGAGGCTGCTGCACTAGGAGACGTCACGGCTGGCAACCTGAGCTCACCCAGCAGTTTCATCCTGTCAGAGTCACGGCAAACAGCAGCAACACGCTCAACGGGAGGCTTCGCTGCCGGGCACACAGAGGCGACACACCTGCTCCGAGTGCCGCTCAGGCTCTCCGCCGGCTGCCGGGCCAAAGCAGAGCCTCCACCTGCTGTCACTCTGCGGCTCGCATCCAAATGGAGCCGCAAGACGGAGGCCGAGCACACGGCACAGCAAAGCGGAGCAGGATGCTGCACTAATGCTCTCTGGTTGCCATTACTGCAGAGGGGCAGTGAGGGTTATTCAATGAGGGTTATTTAAACAGAAACTTTACAAGAGAAAACAGGCCTTCGTCATCAACTGATTGATTTTTGTCTTGTTGTTTTTCCCTGTCTACTAATTTTAGCTATTCTGATTCTGTGGGATTCTAAATATTTCTTTTATTCTTCCTCCCATGATTGTGAATTAATTATTTATATCAGCTGCAGAAGTGAGTTCAGGGTGTGTGTGAGACAGCAGGGGGCGTAAGCGAGGTTTTAATCTTTTAAAAAGGTCCATGAAAATGGATTTTGTGATTATTGAGAATAATGGCACCTTTTATCTTCTTCCTGCTGCTTTTTCTCTCATGTACCGTAACTATTATAAGAGAAGGTGTTTGTGAGTTAATGATAAATTTGTTAAATCGAGTGAATAAACTGATTGACTGAAGACAAAAACATTAAAACTTCTGTTAGCTTCTATCACCACAGTTAGCACAGCTAGCAGTACTTCCTGTAAACAACGGTGTCTGTCCTCACAGTCCAGGACTGTTTAGGTTTTCTTCTGCGTTAGTATTAATCTTTGTGTTATTTTGTAAATTTCCATTTGTTCTGGCCATATTCTATTCAGTTCCCCGCTTTTGTTAGCGTTAAGAAGGCTGCCGTACACAGGAGCATAAGCAACAACGGAAGCTATGCTAGCAAGCTTATCGCAACGCCTGTTTTACCTTAGCTTCTAGCTATCAGTATGACTAAAAACCAACAATAATTTTTCCCAGTTTCATTGAAACAGAAAATAAAATTCCATGCCGCATAGAAACTTCATGAGAAATAGTAAAGCTGAAACTGAATCTCCACTTGTTGCTTCTGCCCACATTCAAGTTAGTTGAAGCAGCACAGCTAGCTGCTACAGGAAGTAAAAAAAAAAGTAGCAGTAAACACTCATGAATTATTCACAGGGTGTGTGATTGCAAAATTTATTAAAAGGAAGTAATAATAAATCTAGATCCACAAACACTAAAAGATAAGTATCATGAAGAAAATTAAAAAGTAACAAATAGCTGCACTTCTATTACAAAACTTTGTCAGTATTCCACTAATGCAAAAAAACCCAACTATTTTCTATTAAATAAGAAATACAATTAAAATCCCACATGAATAAATTTGTCCACAAGATCAGTCATTAAAAAACTTTCTGCATCATCATCCTCCAACTACTTCCTGTTGTCTTCTTTGTGGTTTTCGCCAGTGGCAGTATCCGGTTGTTGATAATGTCACTCATATGATGCAAAAAATTTGTTTTTCTTGGTCAAAACGTTGTATCGAAAAACGAGAGTTTTCTCAAAATTGCCACTTTTCCATTAAGAAGATTTAGTTTTGAAATGTCAAATTGCTAAATTATATGGTCAATGGAAGTGCAACCACTAACCGTAATAGATATAAACTAAGTATAGTCAAAGATGCTTTGACAAGTCTGTACAGAGAAGTTCCACCGAAATTTCCATTTCATTCAAAACCATTTATCTGAACTCCTCTGCTTTCTTTTGTCTCCACACAAAAAATCAGGAGTTCAGGCACATAATTCATGTCTTTATGCTACTTTTGTTGCTCTATTCTTACTCTCAGTCATCAAGCCGCATTAAGAAAATCTGGTTTTACACACTGTTGAGGGAAGAAGTGACTGCGTCTTGGTTGATTTGAGTAAAGCTGTTTAGCTGAAGCTGAATGAAAACACCACCTGCTTTCCTAATGCAGGGAAAAATGAAGTCGAGGAGTTTTGCAGCAGAAATTAGGGATGCACCATTAAGCACATTAAAATGATCCCTTTCGGTGAATCCCCGCTGAGAGGAGTTCAGTCTGAAAGCTAACATTATCATAATTTTGCATTATTATAACCAGGTTAAAATCAGCAAATTATGCAAACAGATTCAATTTCCCATATGCTGATCACTTCTGAGGTTAATATCGACGTGTACGTCGCTTTAAATAGAACGAGGCGCGCACAAGTTAAAGCAAAGCATTTAACAGGGATGTTTTGTGGTGAACAAAAAGAAAAACAGTGTCTAATTATGTAGTGGAAGAAAAGCATGATTCTTGATATATTTTTTCTTTCCCCCACTGAAACCCTCCCCTTGAAACAGAAACATGTATTTGTAGTCAGCACCTTTCTGTCACGTTGTTTACTGAGACTCTAGTGCGGGCTGCAATTACAGACACAACACAGTCTCAAACCATTTCAAAGGTTCCTTGAAGATGATATACCACGAGCAGAAGCGGGGTAGGGGTCCATGGCAACGGTAACAGAAGAGGGTAGGTGGTTATTGTGAAATATTTCTGACTCCATTTTGTCGGGCAGAAGGGAGGAAGCTTGTGTTTGAGGTGATGCTGCTGTTCCAGGAGGAGATGAGCATAGCTACAGATGCTGAGTTTGGCAGAGAGCAGAAAAGCCGTTTGACTGATAGAAGTGTGTCTGGTGGAGTGGAGGATGATTGGTGGTGGACTGTAGGGACGGAGCGCTGCAGAGCTGGGTGAAAAGATCAGAATCAGATCAGACTGCTGTGAAAAAGTTAGATACAAGTCTCGGTCGCTTTCAACACGTGAACGTAACTTTCCTGAATAACCTTCTCCTAGCCTGACCTGTTAGCTTACATTCACAGTCACGTCTTGTAACATTGGCAGTTTTGTCACAGTCTATAGTTTTCAGATGATGTATTGAACACAGGCCTGGCAAACATTGACTTAAAGCCTAACTCTGATTTTAACACCACTACATTGTCCCCTTGTGTCTCCATTTGGATATATTTCCATCTAATTGTGATGAGACTCTTGAGCGAATTTATAAAATTCTGCAAAGAAAGAAAATGCAGATTAGTTGTGTTTCCATCAAGTGGTTTGGAGTGAATGGATCTGGCTTCGCAAGGTGTAATTTCCTCAAATGCGGTTTGTTAGATCAGAATTTATTCAGTAAATATGTTTCCATCTTCCCTTTTGGCGCATTAACTCTTCTTTAGAAAATCCAAAAATCACCTCAAGTGAGTGTGAAAATGCTTTTTCCCCCCCTGAAATTCAATACGCTTTTCAAATTATGATATTTCCATTGACCTTTTCTAATGCTTCAAAATGCGCATTTAAAAAACCTCACTATGTTTTCTAACAAACCTCTGAGGCCTTCATAGAGCAGCTGCTTTAACACTGAGGCTAAATCACAAACAGATGGAAACAGGCCTGTCACGATAAACTGTCCCAGTAATTACCGTATTTCCCGCACTATAAGGCGCACCTAAAGCCTTCAATTTTCTCAAAAGTCGACAGTGCGCCTTATAATCTGGTGCGCCTTATATATGTTTTAAAGTGTCTTAGAAAGACACATTAAAACACTTTATTACAGTGTTTTAAATGTAGTAATTTATTTCAGCCACTGGGTGGCTTCCCGTTCATACTTGCTACATCTAGTTCATGGATCTGAGTATTGAGTGGTGCGGCTCTCAAGGCAGACTTCGTATTGTGTGCCTCCATTGAATGTAAGTAATACTGTTGTTGGTTTAGTTCGGTTTTATAAATGTCTAAAAGCTGCATTTGTACTTTGTCCCGTTGAATATTATGGTCGTTTGGTGTTGTTTACTTGTATTGTTGAGAGCTAAACGT